>JBAMCI010000196.1:2430000-2485000 GCA_037075265.1 Drosophila nigricruria
ATTGATATTGATATTGATATTGATATTGATATTGATATTGATATTGATATTGATATTGATATTGATATTGATATTGATATTGATATTGATATTGATATTGATATTGATATTGATATTGATATTGATATTGATATTGATATTGATATTGATATTGATATTGATATTGATATTGATATTGATATTGATATTGATATTGATATTGATATTGATATTGATATTGATATTGATATTGATATTGATATTGATATTGATATTGATATTGATATTGATATTGATATTGATATTGATATTGATATTGATATTGATATTGATATTGATATTGATATTGATATTGATATTGATATTGATATTGATATTGATATTGATATTGATATTGATATTGATATTGATATTGATATTGATATTGATATTGATATTGATATTGATATTGATATTGATATTGATATTGATATTGATATTGATATTGATATTGATATTGATATTGATATTGATATTGATATTGATATTGATATTGATATTGATATTGATATTGATATTGATATTGATATTGATATTGATATTGATATTGATATTGATATTGATATTGATATTGATATTGATATTGATATTGATATTGATATTGATATTGATATTGATATTGATATTGATATTGATATTGATATTGATATTGATATTGATATTGATATTGATATTGATATTGATATTGATATTGATATTGATATTGATATTGATATTGATATTGATATTATAAATAACAGGTTTCAATTAGGTGTATTACCACTGCTGAGCCAGCTGAGCGCTTTAAGTATTTCGATTGCTTGGATTAAAATGCAGCTTGTGTCATTTTTCTTTACTGGAAAACATATCTCTGATGTATTTGCTTCTCGTTTGTTGTTTTTGTTGCTTGCTGGCTTCGCTCGCTCCACTCGAGTTTTATAGCCGACATTCAGCTCAAAAAGTGACACTCAACTTTGCCATGTGGAGCAAATAAATCATCGTAAGTTTTTAGCCGGTGCAAAGGCCAAAACCCCTTTGACCCGCCCACGCACACCGCCAGCCCGCCCCTACGCAAGGCACGACACCGGCGCTGTCCAGCGTGGATCCAGCTCTCAAGTTAATTCAATTTAAAGCAAGAGCCAAATGAAAGAAGCAGAAACTTTGTCGTACAGTTTGTATATATATACATTTTTTTTCATTTTGTATTCTTTATTTTTTCGAATTTTTCTTTTGATTTTCTTCCTTTTTTTTTGCTTTGGTGCTTCATTTTGCGCAAAGTTTTGCGCTGGCAGAGTTGACACGTCATCAGGACAAAGCTACCGAAAATGTTCCATTGTTGAATGTAACGCAAGTCACATGATAAACAACAACAGCAACAACAACAACAACAAATGGCAACAACAATAAAACAGAGCAATGCGTCTTAAACTTGAGCTTGAAAATTTTTCGCTTTCGCTGTTGCCATTTTGTTAAGCACTTCCTGCTCAACTATTTGCCATTATAAGAACCCACAATAAATCCACACTTTGTAGAAGACAGACAGACAGAGAGTGAAAGAAAGAGAGAGGGAGAAAGGGAGGGAGGGAAAACTCTACCCCTCACAAAACATTTTGATATACTCGCCCCCATCTCTATTGATGTGAAAGTTATGTGAAAAGTTTTGATTTGTTTAGTACATTTATTTTACACAGCCCGACGAAGCGTTTCGAACTCGAATTCGAGTTTCGAATTAACTCACAATTGAACTGCATTTTCTTTATTTTTTCCTTCCAATATCTAAGCAGCATAAATTATTATGTTTCGTATTGTTCGCTTTGTCTAAGCTCAATACTATCGTGCATCCCTTTCGCTCCAGCTATTGCTGTCTCAACTTTTTTTTTGTGTGTTGGCAAAACTTGAGTTATAATTGAAAATGTTGTTGCTGTTGCTTTGGCTTGCTGCTGTGGGTGGCAGTTCAGAGAGAGAGAGCAGCTGTTCGTTGCTTTTAATTAAATTTTCCTGTCCACAAAAGTTTAATAGGTAACATGCTGAGAAATGAGTGTATAAACAGAAATCATTTGTTTACGGCACTCTTGAATAAAAAACATAGGACAACAACAACAACAAATAGTTCGTATGACAAATGGAAATAGAAACTTGTATACGTATATATCACAGTTTTTGAAGAGTTTATTTGTTGTGGCAAATGGTTCATAGTTACAATGACTTCAAATTTATCTTAAAAGCAAGTCAAGCGCAATTCTTTTAGGAAATTTGACATACAAGCTTATTGTGGGCGTGGAATATTATATAAAATTAAATATATATTCATTAACATTAAAGCTACGAGCGGCATTGGTTGCGGATGGCGAAGTCTTGATACCAATTGATGTAGTTGTAAAATCTTGCCTTTCTCTATGGATAATCTATTAAATTATATGGTCTGCCCATAAAGGCAACTTAAAGGTAGCAAATAAGATAATAATAATAGTATTAATAAATAATAATAATACATTTTCTATAAATTCATATTATACAGTCGGATTTGCTTCTTAATAAAATACCAATGATGCTGAGGCTGCTGCTCAGGCTGCTGCTCAGGCTGCTGCTCTGGCTGCTGCTCTGGCTGCTGCTCTGGCTGATGCTCAGGCTGCTGCTCTGGATGATGCTCAGGCTCCTGCTCTGGCTGCTGCTCTGGCTGATGCTCAGGCTGCTGCTCTGGCTGATGCTTAGGCTGCTGCTCTGGCTGCTGCTCTGGCTGCTGCTCTGGCTGATGCTCAGGCTGCTCTGGCTGATGCTCAGGCTGCTCTGGCTGATGCTCAGGCTGATGCTCAGGCTGATGCTCAGGCTGCTCAGGCTGCTCAGGCTGCTCAGGCTGCCTTGGCTGCTCTGGTTGCTGCTCTGGCTGATGCTCAGGCTGCTGCTCTTTCTGATGCTCAGGCTGCTGCTCTGGCTGATGCTCAGGCTGCTCAGGCTGCTCAGGCTGCTCAGGCTGCTCAGGCTGCCTTGGCTGCTCTGGCTGATGCTCAGGCTGCTGCTCTGGCTGCTGCTCTGGCTGATGCTCAGGCTGCTGCTCAGGCTGATGCTCAGGCTGCTGCTCTGGCTGATGCTCTGGCTGCTGCACTGGCTGCTGCTCAGACTACTGCTCAGGCTGCTGCTCTGGCTGATGCTCAGGCTGCTGCTCTGGCTGCTGCTCTGGCTGCTGCTCTGGCTGATGCTCAGGCTGCTGCTCTGGCTGATGCTCAGGCTGCTGCTCTGGCTGCTGCTCTGGCTGATGCTCTGGCTGCTGCTCTGGCTGATGCTCAGGCTGCTGCTCTGGCTGATGCTCAGGCTGCTGCACTGGCTGCTGCTCAGACTACTGCTCAGGCTGCTGCTCTGGCAGCTGCTCTGGCTGATGCTCTGGCTGCTGCTCTGGCTGATGCTCAGGCTGCTGCTCTGGCTGATGCTCAGGCTGCTGCTCTGGCTGCTGCTCTGGCTGCTGCTCTGGCTGATGCTCAGGCTGCTGCTCTGGCTGCTGCTCTGGCTGCTGCTCTGGCTGCTGCTCTGGCTGCTGCTCTGGCTGCTGCTCTGGCTGATGCTCAGGCTGCTGCTCTGGCTGCTGCTCTGGCTGCTGCTCTGGCTGCTGCTCTGGCTGCTGCTCTGGCTGATGCTCAGGCTGCTGCTCAGGCTGCTGCTCTGGCTGATGCTCAGGCTGCTGCTCAGGCTGATGCTCAGGCTGCTGCTCTGGCTGATGCTCTGGCTGCTGCACTGGCTGCTGCTCAGACTACTGCTCAGGCTGCTGCTCTGGCAGCTGCTCTGGCTGATGCTCTGGCTGCTGCTCTGGCTGATGCTCAGGCTGCTGCTCTGGCTGATGCTCAGGCTGCTGCTCTGGCTGCTGCTCTGGCTGCTGCTCTGGCTGATGCTCTGGCTGCTGCTCTGGCTGATGCTCAGGCTGCTGCTCTGCCTGATGCTCAGGCTGCTGCTCTGGCTGATGCTCAGGCTGCTGCTCTGGCTGATGCGGAGGCTGCTGTTCAGGCTGATGCCCAGGCTGCTGCTCTGGCTGATGCTCTGACTGATGCTCAGGCTGATGCTCAGGCTGATGCCCAGGCTGCTGCTCCGGCTGATGCCCAGGCTGCTGCTCTGGCTGATGCTCAGGCTGCTGCTCTGGCTGCTGCTCTGGCTGATGCTCAGGCTGATGCCCAGGCTGCTGCTCTGGCTGATGCTCTCTCTGATGCTCAGGCTGATGCTCAGGCTGCTACTCTGGCTGATGCTTAGGCTGCTGCTCTGGCTGATGCTCAGGCTGCTGCTCAGGCTGCTGCTCTGGCTGATGCTCTGTCTGATGCTCAGGCTGATGCCCAGGCTGCTGCTCTGGCTGCTGCTCTGGCTGATGCTCAGGCTGATGCCCAGGCTGCTGCTCTGGCTGATGCTCTGTCTGATGCTCAGGCTTCTGCTCTGGCTGCTGCTCTGGCTGATGCTCAGGCTGCTGCTCTGGCTGCTGCTCTGGCTGCTGCTCTGGCTGCTGCTCTGGCTGCTGCTCTGGCTGATGCTCAGGCTGCTGCTCAGGCTGCTGCTCTGGCTGATGCTCAGGCTGCTGCTCAGGCTGATGCTCAGGCTGCTGCTCTGGCTGATGCTCTGGCTGCTGCACTGGCTGCTGCTCAGACTACTGCTCAGGCTGCTGCTCTGGCAGCTGCTCTGGCTGATGCTCTGGCTGCTGCTCTGGCTGATGCTCAGGCTGCTGCTCTGGCTGATGCTCAGGCTGCTGCTCTGGCTGCTGCTCTGGCTGCTGCTCTGGCTGATGCTCTGGCTGCTGCTCTGGCTGATGCTCAGGCTGCTGCTCTGCCTGATGCTCAGGCTGCTGCTCTGGCTGATGCTCAGGCTGCTGCTCTGGCTGATGCGGAGGCTGCTGTTCAGGCTGATGCCCAGGCTGCTGCTCTGGCTGATGCTCTGACTGATGCTCAGGCTGATGCTCAGGCTGATGCCCAGGCTGCTGCTCCGGCTGATGCCCAGGCTGCTGCTCTGGCTGATGCTCAGGCTGCTGCTCTGGCTGCTGCTCTGGCTGATGCTCAGGCTGATGCCCAGGCTGCTGCTCTGGCTGATGCTCTCTCTGATGCTCAGGCTGATGCTCAGGCTGCTACTCTGGCTGATGCTTAGGCTGCTGCTCTGGCTGATGCTCAGGCTGCTGCTCAGGCTGCTGCTCTGGCTGATGCTCTGTCTGATGCTCAGGCTGATGCCCAGGCTGCTGCTCTGGCTGCTGCTCTGGCTGATGCTCAGGCTGATGCCCAGGCTGCTGCTCTGGCTGATGCTCTGTCTGATGCTCAGGCTTCTGCTCTGGCTGATGCTCAGGCTGCTGCTCTGGCTGATGCTCAGGCTGCTGCTCTGGCTGATGCTCAGGCTGCTGCTCTGGCTGATGCTCAGGCTGCTGCTCAGGCTGCTCTTGCTTCTCTGGCTGCTGCTCTGGCTGATGCTCAGGCAGCTGCTATGGCTGCTGCTCTGGCTGATGCTCTGGCTGATGCTCAGGCTGCTGCTCTGGCTGCTCAGGCTGCTCTGGCTGCTCAGGCTGCTCTAGCTTCTCTGGCTGCTGCTCTGGCTGATGCTCAGGCTGCTGCTCTGGCTGATGCTCAGGCTGCTGCTCAGGCTGCTCTAGCTTCTCTGGCTGCTGCTCTGGCTGATGCTCAGGCTGCTGCTCTGGCTGATGCTCAGGCTGCTCAGGCTGCTCAGGCTGCTCAGGCTGCTCAGGCTGCTCTGGCTGATGCTCAGGCTGCTCTAGCTGATGCTCAGGCTGCTGCTCTGGCTGATGTTTAGGCTGCTCAGGCTGCTCAGGCTGCTCTTGCTTCTCTGGCTGCTGCTCTGGCTGATGCTCAGGCTGCTGCTCTGGCTGAAGCTCAGGCTGCTGCTCTAGCTGATGCTCAGGCTGCTGCTCTGGCTGCTGCTCAGGCTGATGCCCAGGCTGCTGCTCTGGCTGATGCTCTGGCTGATGCTCAGGCTGCTGCTCTGGCTGATGCTCAGGCTGCTGCTCTGGCTGCTGCTCTGTCTGATGCTCTGGCTGCTGCTCTGGCTGATGCTCAGGCTTCTGCTCTGGCTGCTGCTCAGGCAGATGCCCAGGCTGATGCTCAGGCTGCTGCTCTGGCTGATGCTCAGGCTGCTGCTCTGGCTGATGCTCTGGCTGATGCTCAGGCTGCTGCTCTGGCTGCTGCTCTGTCTGATGCTCAGGCTGCTCAGGCTGCTCTGGCTGATGCTCAGGCTGATGCTCAGGCTGCTTTGGCTCCTCTGGCTGATGCTCTGGCTGATGCTCAGGCTGCTGCTCTGGCTGATGCTCTGGCTGCTGCTCTGGCTGATGCTCTGGCTGATGCTCAGGCTGCTGCTCTGGCTGATGCTCAGGCTGCTGCTTTGGCTGATGCTCTGTCTGATGCTCAGGCTGCTGCTCTGGCTGATGCTCTATCTGATGCTCTGGCTGCTGCTCTGGCTGATGCTCAGGCTGCTCAGGCTGCTCTGGCTGATGCTCAGGCTGATGCTCAGGCTGCTTTGGCTCCTCTGGCTGATGCTCTGGCTGATGCTCAGGCTGCTGCTCTGGCTGATGCTCTGGCTGCTGCTCTGGCTGATGCTCAGGCAGCTGCTCTGGCTGATGCTCAGGCAGCTGCTCTGGCTGCTGCTCAGGCTGCTGCTCTGGCTGATGCTCAGGCTGCTGCTCTGGCTGATGCTCAGGCAGCTGCTCTGGCTAATGCTCAGGCTGCTGCACTGGCTGATGCTCAGGCTGCTGCTCTGCCTGATGCTCAGGCTGCTGCTCAGGCTGATGCTCAGGCTGCTGCTCTGGCTGATGCTCTGGCTGATGCTCTGGCTGATGCTCAGGCTGCTGCTCTGCCTGATGCTCAGGCTGCTGCTCAGGCTGATGCTCAGGCTGCTGCTCTGGCTGCTCTGGCTGATGCTCAGGCTGATGCTCAGGCTGCTCTGGCTTCTCTGGCTGCTGCTCTGGCTGATGCTCAGGCTGATGCTCTTCCTGCTGCTCAGGCTGCTGCTCAGGCTGCTGCTCAGGCTGATGCTCAGGCTGCTGCTCTGGCTGATGCTCAGGCTGCTCAGGCTGCTCAGGCTGCTCTGGCTGATGCTCAGGCTGCTCAGGCTGCTCAGGCTGCTCTGGCTACTCTGGCTGCTGCTCAGGCTGATGCTCAGTCTGATGCTCAGGCTGCTCAGGCTGCTCAGGCTGCTTTGGCTGCTCTGGCTGCTGCTCTGGCTGATGCTCAGGTTGCTGCTCTGGCTGCTCAGGCTTCTCTGGCTGCTCAGGCTGCTCTTGCTTCTCTGGCTGCTGCTCTGGCTGATGCTCTGGCTGATGCTCAGGCTGATGCTCAGGCTGCTCAGGCTGCTCAGGCTGCTGCTCTGGCTGATGCTCAGGCTGCTCTGGCTGATGCTCAGGCTGATGCTCAGGCTGCTCTGGCTGCTCAGGCTGCTTTTGCTTCTCTGGCTGCTGCTCAGGCTGCTGCTCTGGCTGATGCTCAGGCTGCTGCTCTGGCTGATGCTCAGGCAGCTGCTCTGGCTGATGCTCAGGCTGCTGCTCTGGCTGATGCTCAGGCTGCTGCTCTGGCTGATGCTCAGGCTGCTGCTCTACCTGATGCTCAGGCTGCTCTGGCTGATGCTCAGGCTGATGCTCAGGCTGCTGCTCAGGCTGCTGCTCTGGCTGATGCTCAGGCTGATGCTCAGGCTGCTCTGGCTACTCTGGCTGCTGCTCTGGCTGATGCTCAGGCTGCTGCTCAGGCTGATGCTCAGTCTGATGCTCAGGCTGCTCAGGCTGCTCAGGCTGCTTTGGCTGCTCTGGCTGATGCTCAGGCTGCTGCTCTACCTGATGCTCAGGCTGCTCAGGCTGCTCTGGCTGCTGCTCTGGCTGATGCTCAGGCTGCTCCTCTGGCTGATGTTTAGGCTGCTCTTGCTTCACTGCCTGCTCCTCTGGCTCATGCTCAGGCTGCTGCTCTGGCTGATGCTGAGGCTGCTGCTCTGGCTGATGCTCAGGCTGCTCTGGCTGATGCTCAGGCTGCTGCTCTGGGTGATGCTCAGGCTGCTCTGGCTGATGCTCAGGCTGCTGCTCTGGGTGATGCTCAGGCTGATGCTCAGGTTGCTGCTCTGGCTGATGCTCTGGCTGATGCTCAGGCTGCTGCTCTGGCTGATGCTCAGGCTGCTGCTCTACCTGATGCTCAGGCTGCTGCTCTGGCTGCTGCTCTGGCTGATGCTCTGGCTGATGCTGAGGCTGCTGCTCTGGCTGATGCTCAGGCTGCTCTGGCTGATGCTCAGGCTGCTGCTCTGGCTGATGCTGAGGCTGCTGCTCTGGCTGATGCTCAGGCTGCTCTGGCTGATGCTCAGGCTGCTGCTCTGGGTGATGCTCAGGCTGCTCTGGCTGATGCTCAGGCTGCTGCTCTGGGTGATGCTCAGGCTGATGCTCAGGCTGCTGCTCTGGCTGATGCTCAGGCTGCTGCTCTACCTGATGCTCTGGCTGATGCTCTGGCTGATGCTCAGGCTGATGCTCAGGCTGCTGCTCTGGCTGATGCTCAGGCTGCTGCTCTACCTGATGCTCAGGCTGCTGCTCAGGCTGCTGCTCTGGCTGATGCTCTGGCTAATGCTCAGGCTGATGCTCAGGCTGTTGCTCAGGCTGTTGCTCTGGCTGATGCTCTGGCTGATGCTCAGGCTGATGCTCAGGCTGCTGCTCTGGCTGATGCTCAGGCTGCTGCTCTGGGTGATGCTCAGGCTGCTCTGGCTGATGCTCAGGCTGCTGCTCTGGGTGATGCTCAGGCTGATGCTCTTCCTGCTGCTCAGGCCGCTGCTCAGGCTGCTTTTGCTTCTCTGGCTGCTACTCAGGCTGCTGCTCTGGCTGATGCTCAGGCTGCTGCTCAGGCTGATGCTCTTCCTGCTGCTCAGGCCGCTGCTCAGGCTGCTTTTGCTTCTCTGGCTGCTACTCAGGCTGCTGCTCTGGCTGATGCTCAGGCTGCTGCTGTGGCTGATGCTCAGGCAGCTGCTCTGGCTGATGCTCAGGCTGCTGCTCTGGCTGATGCTCAGGCTGCTGCTCTGGCTGATGCTCAGGCTGCTGCTCTACCTGATGCTCAGGCTGCTCAGGCTGCTCTGGCTGATGCTCAGGCTGCTGCTCAGGCTGCTGCTCTGGCTGATGCTCAGGCTGATGCTCAGGCTGCTCTGGCTACTCTGGCTGCTGCTCTGGCTGATGCTCAGGCTGCTGCTCAGGCTGATGCTCAGTCTGATGCTCAGGCTGCTCAGGCTGCTCAGGCTGCTTTGGCTGCTCTGGCTGATGCTCAGGCTGCTGCTCTACCTGATGCTCAGGCTGCTCAGGCTGCTCTGGCTGATGCTCAGGCTGCTGCTCAGGCTGCTGCTCTGGCTGATGCTCTGGCTGATGCTCAGGCTGCTGCTCAGGCTGATGCTCAGTCTGATGCTCAGGCTGCTCAGGCTGCTCAGGCTGCTTTGGCTGCTCTGGCTGATGCTCAGGCTGCTCCTCTGGCTGATGTTTAGGCTGCTCTTGCTTCACTGCCTGCTCCTCTGGCTCATGCTCAGGCTGCTGCTCTGGCTGATGCTGAGGCTGCTGCTCTGGCTGATGCTCAGGCTGCTCTGGCTGATGCTCAGGCTGCTGCTCTGGGTGATGCTCAGGCTGCTCTGGCTGATGCTCAGGCTGCTGCTCTGGGTGATGCTCAGGCTGATGCTCAGGTTGCTGCTCTGGCTGATGCTCTGGCTGATGCTCAGGCTGATGCTCAGGCTGCTGCTCTGGCTGATGCTCAGGCTGCTGCTCTACCTGATGCTCAGGCTGCTGCTCTGGCTGCTGCTCTGGCTGATGCTCTGGCTGATGCTGAGGCTGCTGCTCTGGCTGATGGTCAGGCTGCTCTGGCTGATGCTCAGGCTGCTGCTCTGGCTGATGCTGAGGCTGCTGCTCTGGCTGATGCTCAGGCTGCTCTGGCTGATGCTCAGGCTGCTGCTCTGGGTGATGCTCAGGCTGCTCTGGCTGATGCTCAGGCTGCTGCTCTTGGTGATACTCAGGCTGATGCTCAGGCTGCTGCTCTGGCTGATGCTCAGGCTGCTGCTCTACCTGATGCTCTGGCTGATGCTCTGGCTGATGCTCAGGCTGATGCTCAGGCTGCTGCTCTGGCTGATGCTCAGGCTGCTGCTCTACCTGATGCTCAGGCTGCTGCTCAGGCTGCTGCTCTGGCTGATGCTCTGGCTAATGCTCAGGCTGATGCTCAGGCTGTTGCTCAGGCTGTTGCTCAGGCTGCTGCTCTGGCTGATGCTCAGGCTGCTGCTCAGGCTGCTGCTCTGGCTGATGCTCTGGCTGATGCTCAGGCTGATGCTCAGGCTGCTGCTCTGGCTGATGCTCAGGCTGCTGCTCTACCTGATGCTCTGGCTGATGCTCTGGCTGATGCTCAGGCTGATGCTCAGGCTGTTGCTCAGGCTGATGCTCAGGCTGCTCTGGCTACTCTGGCTGCTGCTCTGGCTGATGCTCAGGCTGCTGCTCTGGCTGATGCTCAGGCTGCTGCTCTACCTGATGCTCAGGCTGCTGCTCAGGCTGCTGCTCTGGCTGATGCTCTGGCTAATGCTCAGGCTGCTCAGGCTGCTCTGGCTACTCTGGCTGCTGCTCTGGCTGATGCTCAGGCTGATGCTCTGGCTGATGCTCAGGCTGCTGCTCTGGCTGATGCTCAGGCAGCTGCTCTGGCTGATGCTCAGGCAGCTGCTCTGGCTGATGCTCAGGCTGTTGCTCAGGCTGATGCTCAGGCTGATGCTCAGTCTGATGCTCAGGCTGCTCTGGCTGATGCTCATGCTGCTGCTCGGGCTGCTGCTCAGGCTGATGCTCTTCCTGATGCTCAGGCTGTTGCTCAGGCTGATGCTCAGGCTGCTGCTCGGGCTGCTGCTCAGGCTGATGCTCTTCCTGATGCTCAGGCTGATGCTCAGGCTGCTGCTCTGGCTGATGCTCAGGCAGCTGCTCTGGCTGATGCTCAGGCTGTTGCTCAGGCTGATGCTCAGGCTGATGCTCAGTCTGATGCTCAGGCTGCTCCGGCTGATGCTTAGGCTGATGCTCAGGCTGTTGCTCTGGCTGATGCTCAGGATGCTCTGGCTGATGCTCAGGCTGCTCTGGCTACTCTGGCTGCTGCTCTGGCTGATGCTCAGGCTGATGCTCTTCCTGCTGCTCAGGCTGCTGCTCAGGCTGATGCTCAGGCTGCTGCTCAGGCTGATGCTCAGGCTGATGCTCAGTCTGACGCTCAGGCTGATGCTCAGTCTGACGCTCAGGCTGCTCTGGCTGCTCTTGCTTCTCTGGCTGCTGCTCTGGCTGATGCTCAGGCTGCTGCTCTGGCTGCTCTGGCTGCTCTGGCTGATGCTCAGGCTGCTGCTCTGGCTGCTCTGGCTGCTCAGGCTGCTCTGGCTGCTCAGGCTGCTCTGGCTGATGCTCAGGCTGCTGCTCTGGCTGCTCTGGCTGCTCAGGCTGCTCTGGCTGCTCAGGCTGCTCTGGCTGCTCAGGCTGCTCTGGCTGATGCTCAGGCTGCTCTAGCTGATGCTCAGGCTGCTGCTCTGGCTGATGTTTAGGCTGCTCAGGCTGCTCAGGCTGCTCTGGCTACTCTGGCTGCTGCTCTGGCTGATGCTCAGGCTGATGCTCTTCCTGCTGCTCAGGCTGCTGCTCAGGCTGCTGCTCAGGCTGATGCTCAGGCTGCTGCTCAGGCTGATGATCAGTCTGACGCTCAGGCTGCTCTGGCTGCTCTTGCTTCTCTGGCTGCTGCTCTGGCTGATGCTCAGGCTGCTGCTCTGGCTGCTCTGGCTGCTCAGGCTGCTCTGGCTGATGCTCAGTCTGATGCTCAGGCTGCTCAGGCTGCTCAGGCTACTCTGGCTGATGCTCAGGCTGCTTCTCTGGCTGCTCTGGCTGCTCAGGCTGCTCTGGCTGCTCAGGCTGCTCTGGCTGATGCTCAGTCTGATGCTCAGGCTGCTCAGGCTGCTCAGGCTGCTCTGGCTGATGCTCAGGCTGCTGCTCTGGCTGCTCTGGCTGCTCAGGCTGCTCTGGCTGCTCAGGCTGCTCTGGCTGATGCTCAGTCTGATGCTCAGGCTGCTCTGGCTGATGCTCAGGCTGCTGCTCTGGCTGCTCTGGCTGCTCAGGCTGCTCTGGCTGCTCAGGCTGCTCTGGCTGATGCTCAGTCTGATGCTCAGGCTGCTCAGGCTGCTCAGGCTGCTCTGGCTGCTCAGGCTGCTCTGGCTGATGCTCAGGCTGCTGCTCTGGCTGCTCAGGCTGCTCTGGCTGCTCAGGCTGCTCTGGCTGATGCTCAGTCTGATGCTCAGGCTGCTCAGGCTGCTCTGGCTGATGCTCAGGCTGCTGCTCTGGCTGCTCTGGCTGCTCAGGCTGCTCTGGCTGCTCAGGCTGCTCTGGCTGATGCTCAGTCTGATGCTCAGGCTGCTCAGGCTGCTCTGGCTGATGCTCAGGCTGCTGCTCTGGCTGCTCTGGCTGCTCAGGCTGCTCTGGCTGCTCAGGCTGCTCTGGCTGATGCTCAGTCTGATGCTCAGGCTGCTCAGGCTGCTCAGGCTGCTCTGGCTGATGCTCAGGCTGCTGCTCTGGCTGCTCTGGCTGCTCAGGCTGCTCTGGCTGCTCAGGCTGCTCTGGCTGATGCTCAGTCTGATGCTCAGGCTGCTCAGGCTGCTCAGGCTGCTCTGGCTGATGCTCAGGCTGCTGCTCTGGCTGCTCTGGCTGCTCAGGCTGCTCTGGCTGCTCAGGCTGCTCTGGCTGATGCTCAGTCTGATGCTCAGGCTGCTCAGGCTGCTCAGGCTGCTCTGGCTGATGCTCAGGCTGCTGCTCTGGCTGCTCTGGCTGCTCTGGCTGCTCAGGCTGCTGCTCTGGCTGATGCTCAGGCTGCTCAGGCTGCTCAGGCTGCTCAGGCTGCTCAGGCTGCGCAGGCTGCTCTGGCTGATGCTCAGGCTGCTCTGGCTGATGCTCAGGCTGCTGCTCTGGCTGATGCTCAGGCTGCTGCTCTGGCTGATGCTCAGGCTGGTGCTCAGGCTGATGCTCAGGCTGCTGCTCTGGCTGATGCTCAGGCAGCTGCTATGGCTGATGCTCTGGCTGATGCTCAGGCTGCTGCTCTGGCTGATGTTTAGGCTGCTGCTCAGGCTGCTCTTGCTTCTCTGGCTGCTGCTCTGGCTGATGCTCAGGCTGCTGCTCTGGCTGCTCAGGCTGCTCTGGCTGATGCTCAGGCTGCTCTGGCTGATGCTCAGGCTGCTGCTCTAACTGCTGCTCTGGCTGATGTTCAGGCTGCTACTCTGGCTGATGCTCAGGCTGCTGCTCTGGCTGATGCTCTGGCTGATGCTCAGGCAGCTGCTCTGGCTGATGCTCAGGCAGCTGCTCTGGCTGATGCTCAGGCAGCTGCTCTGGCTGATGCTCAGGCAGCTGCTCTGGCTGCTGCTCAGGCTGCTGCTCTGGCTGATGCTCAGGCTGCTGCTCTGGCTGATGCTCAGGCAGCTGCTCTGGCTAATGCTCAGGCTGCTGCTCTGGCTTATGCTCAGGCTGCTGCTCTGCCTGATGCTCAGGCTGCTGCTCAGGCTGATGCTCAGGCTGATGCTCAGGCTGATGCTCAGGCTGCTCTGGCTTCTCTGGCTGCTGCTCTGGCTGATGCTCAGGCTGATGCTCTTCCTGCTGTTCAGGCTGCTGCTCAGGCTGCTGCTCAGACTGATGCTCAGACTGCTGCTCTGGCTGATGCTCAGGCTGCTGCTCTACCTGATGCTCAGGCTGCTCAGGCTGCTCAGGCTGCTCTGGCTGATGCTCAGGCTGATGCTCAGGCTGCTGCTCAGGCTGCTGCTCTGGCTGATGCTCAGGCTGCTGCTCTGGCTGATGCTCAGGCTGCTCTGGCTACTCTGGCTGCTGCTCTGGCTGATGCTCAGGCTGCTGCTCAAGCTGATGCTCAGGTTGCTGCTCTACCTGTTGCTCAGGCTGCTCAGGCTGCTCAGGCTGCTTTGGCTGCTCTGGCTGATGCTCAGGCTGCTGCTCTACCTGTTGCTCAGGCTGCTCAGGCTGCTGCTCAGGCTGCTCTGGCTGCTGCTCTGGCTGATGCTCAGGCTGCTGCTCTGGCTGATGCTCAGGCTGCTGCTCTGGCTGATGCTCAGGCTGCTGCTCTGGCTGATGCTCAGGCTGCTGCTCTGGCTGATGCTCAGGTTGCTGCTCTGGGTGCTCAGGCTGCTCCTGCTTCTCTGGCTGCTGCTCTGGCTGATGCTCAGGCTGCTCTGGCTGATGCTCAGGCTGATGCTCAGGCTGCTCTGGCTGCTCAGGCTGCTTTGGCTGCTCTGGCTGATGCTCAGGCTGCTGCTCAGGCTGCTGCTCAGGCTGATGCTCAGGCTGCTTCTCTGGCTGATGCTCAGGCTGCTCTGGCTACTCTGGCTGCTGCTCTGGCTGCTGCTCAGGCTGCTGCTCAGGCTGATGCTCAGGCTGCTGCTCTGGCTGATGCTCAGGCTGCTCTGGCTGCTTTGGCTGCTCTGGCTGCTCTGGCTACTCTGGCTGATGCTCAGGCTGCTGCTCTACCTGATGCTCAGGCTGCTCAGGCTGCTGCTCAGGCTGCTCTGGCTGATGCTCAGGCTGATGCTCAGGCTGCTGCTCAGGCTGCTGCTCTGGCTGATGCTCAGGCTGATGCTCAGGCTGCTCTGGCTACTCTGGCTGCTGCTCTGGCTGATGCTCTGGCTGATGCTCAGGCTGCTGCTCAGGCTGATGCTCAGTCTGATGCTCTGGCTGATGCTCAGGCTGCTGCTCAGGCTGATGCTCAGTCTGATGCTCAGGCTGCTCAAGCTGCTCAGGCTGCTTTGGCTGCTCAGGCTGCTTTGGCTGCTCTGGCTGATGCTCAGGCTGCTGCTCTACCTGATGCTCAGGCTGCTCAGGCTGCTGCTCAGGCTGCTCTGGCTGATGCTCTGGCTGATGCTCAGGCTGCTGCTCTGGCTGATGCTCAGGCTGCTGCTCTGGCTGATGCTCAGGCTGCTGCTCTGGCTGATGCTCAGGCTGCTGCTCTGGCTGATGCTCAGGTTGCTGCTCTGGCTGCTCAGGCTGCTCTGGCTGCTCAGGCTGCTCTTGCTTCTCTGGCTGCTGCTCTGGCTGATGCTCAGGCTGCTGCTCTGGCTGATGCTCATGCTGCTCAGTCTGATGCTCTGGCTGATGCTCAGGCTGCTGCTCAGGCTGATGCTCAGTCTGATGCTCAGGCTGCTCAAGCTGCTCAGGCTGCTCAGGCTGCTTTGGCTGCTCAGGCTGCTGCTCAGGCAGCTGCTCTGGCTGATGCTCAGGCTGCTGCTCTGGCTGATGCTCAGGCTGCTGCTCTGGCTGATGCTCAGGCTGCTACTCTGGCTGATGCTCAGGCTGCTGCTCTGGCTGATGCTTAGGCTGCTCTGGCTGCTCAGGCTGCTCTTGCTTCTCTGGCTGCTGCTCTGGCTGATGCTCAGGCTGCTGCTCTGGCTGATGCTCAGGCTGCTGCTCTGGCTGATGCTCAGGCTGCTCTGGCTGATGCTCAGGCTGATGCTCAGGCTGCTCAGGCTGCTCAGGCTGCTTTGGCTGCTCAGGCTGCTGCTCTGGCTGATGCTCAGGCTGCTCTGGCTGCTCAGGCTGCTTTAGCTGCTCTGGCTGATGCTCAGGCTGCTGCTCTGGCTGATGCTCAGGCTGCTGCTCAGGCTGATGCTCAGTCTGATGCTCAGGCTGCTCAGGCTGCTTTGGCTGCTCTGGCTGATGCTCAGGCTGCTGCTCTACCTGATGCTCAGGCTGCTCAGGCTGCTGCTCAGGCTGCTCTGGCTGCTGCTCAGGCTGCTCTGGCTGCTGCTCTGGCTGATGCTCAGGCTGCTGCTCTGGCTGATGCTCAGGCTGCTGCTCTGGCTGATGCTCAGGCTGCTCTGGGTGATGCTCAGGCTGATGCTCAGGCTGCTCAGGCTGCTTTGGCTGCTCAGGCTGCTGCTCTGGCTGATGCTCAGGCTGCTCTGGCTGCTCAGGCTGCTTTGGCTGCTCAGGCTGCTGCTCTGGCTGATGCTCAGGCTGCTGCTCTGGCTGATGCTCAGACTGCTGCTCTGGCTGCTGCTCAGGCTGCTGCTCTGGCTGATGCTCAGGCTGATGCTCAGGCTGCTCAGGCTGCTCAGGCTGCTTTGGCTGCTCAGGCTGCTGCTCTGGCTGATGCTCAGGCTGCTGCTCTACCTGATGCTCAGGCTGCTCAGGCTGCTCTGGCTGATGCTCAGGCTGATGCTCAGGCTGCTGCTCTGGCTGATGCTCAGGCTGATGCTCAGGCTGCTCAGGCTGCTCTGGCTGATGCTCTGGCTGATGCTCAGGCTGCTGCTCTGGCTGATGCTCAGGCTGATGCTCAGGCTGCTCAGGCTGCTCAGGCTGCTTTGGCTGCTCTGGCTGATGCTCAGGCTGCTGCTCTACCTGATGCTCAGGCTGTTGCTCAGGCTGCTCTGGCTGCTGCTCAGGCTGATGCTTAGGCTGCTGCTCTGGCTGTTGCTCAAGCTGCTGCTCTGGCTGATGTTTAGGCTGCTCAGGCTGCTCAGGCTGCTCTTGCTTCTCTGGCTGCTGCTCTGGCTGATGCTCAGCCTGCTGCTCTGGCTGCTGCTCAGGCTGCTCAGGCTGCTCAGGCTGCTCTGGCTGATGCTCAGGCTGCTCAGGCTGCTCAGGCTGCTCTGGCTGATGCTCAGGCTGCTGCTCTGGGTGATGCTCAGGCTGCTGCTCTGGCTAATGCTCAGGTTGCTGCTCTGGCTGATGCTCAGGCTGCTGCTCTGGCTGATGCTCAGGCTGCTGCTCTGGCTGATGCTCAGGCAGCTGCTATGGCTGATGCTCAGGCTGCTGCTCTGGCTGCTGCTGTGGCTGATGCTCAGGCTGCTGCTCTGACTGATGCTCAGGCAGCTGCTCTGGCTAATGCTCAGGCTGCTGCTCTGGCTGATGCTCAGGCTGCTGCTCTGACTGATGCTCAGGCTGCTGCTCTGGCTGATGCTCAGGCTGCTGCTCTGCCTGATGCTCAGGCTGATGCTCAGGCTGATGCTCAGGCTGATGCTCAGGCTGCTGCTCAGGCTGCTTTGGCTGATGCTCAGGCTGATGCTCAGGCTGCTCAGGCTGCTTTGGCTGCTCTGGCTGCTCGGGCTACTCTGGCTGCTGCTCTGGCTGATGCTCAGGCTGATGCTCTGGCTGATGCTCAGGCTGGTGCTCAGGCTGCTCAGGCTGCTTTGGCTGCTCTGGCTGCTCGGGCTACTCTGGCTGATGCTCAGGCGGCTGCTCTACCTGATGCTCAGGCTGCTGCTCAGGCTGCTGCTCAGGCTGATGCTTAGGCTGCTGCTCTGGCTGATGCTCAGGCAGCTGCTCTGGCTGATGCTCAGGCTGCTGCTGTGCCTGATGCTCTGGCTGCTGCTCAGGCTGCTGCTCTGGCTGATGCTCAGGCTGCTGCTCTACCTGATGCTCAGGCTGCTGCTCAGGCTGATGCTCAGGCTGCTCAGGCTGCTCAGGCTGCTTTGGCTGCTCTGGCTGCTGCTCTGGCTGATGCTCAGGCTGCTGCTCTGCCTGATGCTCAGGCTGCTGCTCAGGCTGCTGCTCTGGCTGATGCTCTTCCTGATGCTCAGGCTGCTGCTCAGGCTGATGCTTAGGCTGCTGCTCTGGCTGATGCTCAGGCTGCTGCTCTGGCTGATGCTCAGGCTGCTGCTGTGGCTGATGCTCAGGCTGCTGCTCTGGCTGATGCTCAGGCTGCTGCTCTGGCTGATGATCAGGCTGATGCTCAGGCTGCTCAGGCTGCTCAGGCTGCTCAGGCTGCTTTGGCTGCTCTGGCTGATGCTCAGGCTGCTGCTCTGCCTGATGCTCAGGCTGCTGCTCAGGCTGCTGCTCTGGCTGATGCTCAGGCTGCTGCTCTACCTGATGCTCAGGCTGCTGCTCAGGCTGATGCTCAGGCTGCTCAGGCTGCTCAGGCTGCTTTGGCTGCTCTGGCTGCTGCTCTGGCTGATGCTCAGGCTGCTCTGGCTGATGCTCAGGCTGATGCTCAGGCTGCTCAGGCTGCTCTGGCTGCTGCTCTGGCTGATGCTCAGGCTGCTGCTCTGGGTGATGCTCAGGCTGCTCTGGCTGATGCTCAGGCTGCTCTGGCTGATGCTCAGGCTGATGCTCAGGCTGCTCAGGCTGCTCAGGCTGCCTTGGCTGCTCTGGCTGCTGCTCTGGCTGATGCTCAGGCTGCTGCTCTGGCTGATGCTCAGGCTGGTGCTCTGGCTGGTGCTCTGGCTGATGCTCAGGCTGCTCAGGCTGCTCAGGCTGCTCAGGCTGCCTTGGCTGCTCAGGCTGCTGCTCTGGCTGATGCTCAGGCTGCTACTCTGGCTGATGCTCTGGCTGGTGCTCTGGCTGGTGCTCTGGCTGATGCTCAGGCTGCTCAGGCTGCTCAGGCTGCTTTGGCTGCTCTGGCAGCTGCTCTGGCTGATGCTCACGCTGCTGCTCTGGCTGATGCTCAGGCTGCTGCTCTGGCTGATGATCAGGCTGATGCTCAGGCTGCTCAGGCTGCTCAGGCTGCTCAGGCTGCTCAGGCTGCTTTGGCTGCTTTGGCTGCTCTGGCTGCTGCTCTGGCTGATGCTCAGGCTGCTGCTCTGGCTGATGCTCAGGCTGCTCAGGCTGCTTTGGCTGCTCTGGCTGCTGCTCTGGCTGATGCTCTGGCAGCAGCTCTGGCTGATGCTCACGCTGCTGCTCTGGCCGATGCTCAGGCAGCTGCTCAGGCTGATGCTCAGGCTGCTGCTCTGGCTGATGATCAGGCTGATGATCAGGCTGCTCTGGGTGATGCTCAGGTTGCTGCTCTGGCTGCTGCTCTGGCTGATGCTCAGGCTGCTGCTCAGGTTGCTGCTCTGGCTGATGCTCTGGCTGCTGCTCTGGCTGATGCTCTGGCTGGTGCTCAGGGTGCGGCTGAGGCTGAGGCTGCGGCTGAGGCTGATGCTCAGGCTGAGGCTGCGGCATGGTCTGAGAAGAGTCAGAGCAAGTCCAAAGGCAGAGCCACAGGCAGAGCCACAGGCAGAGCCACAGGCAGAGCCACAGGCAGAGCCAGAGGCAGGGCCACAGGCAGAGCCTGAGTAGAGTCAGAGCAAGGCAATGGATTCAGGATATAAAAACTGAAGATGAATCAAAGAAATTCATTATAAAATATATATATATATATATATATATATATATATATTTTATAATCTTTTATATATATTTGTATACATAATGATTATATTAGCTTGTTATATAAAAATTGTTTTTATTTAATCGCAATATGTCAGATTCAGGCTTCTGATTTGTGAGTCAACTTTAAGCCTCGCGATTGACACATTGCCATTGATTAAAATAAAGCTCAACAAAAAAACCATTTGTTAATATTTGATGTGAAATGCCATATTGAATAGCTTATTAAAACGAATTCTCTATACTTTTTTTTTGTGCATTTTATTTTTATACCCTGCACCCAATGAAAATGGGAAAAATGGGAAATATGGTTTTGTTAAAATGTATGTAACAGGCAGCAGAAGGCGTGAAAGACCTCATAAAGTATATATATTCTTGGTCAAGGCAATAACCTGAGTCGATTTAGTCTTGTCTGTCTGTCCGTCCGCCCGTCTGTTCGTCCGCCCGTCTGTTTTGTCCGTCTGTCCATCCGTCCGTCTATGTCTATTTCGGGGGCTTAGGGCATCACCTAGTCGAGCAGACTCGACTAGAGCACTCTTACTTGTTTCTTGATCAGTTTGTGACACATTGATTAATTTGTTTACAAAGCAATTGTTCATGCATAAAATTATGCAATTTGCAAAAAAAAAGGTTGGACTAAGGCCAAACATGTTGACTATAGAAATGTCAATAATCATGTACATGTACAATCATAATACATGTATATATAGATTTAAATTAATAAATATATATACTTATTGATATATATTTATTCATTATTTTTATATATACATTTTTTTAAGCATTTGAACTTTCTCGTCTGTGGCTGACACATTACAGCAATTAGTTATTAATTAACAGACCGCATTTGTATTAATTAATTTGTGCTACGCATAATATCGAACTATACTTATTTAATATTCTGCCAGCGCACATTATGCAATAATCCAAAATTTTATATATTAATACTAGAAAATTACATGTGCGCTGACTGCTTCTGCCTAGTCCTGCCTGGCAGAGACACTTATTAATTAATAATGCGAATCACAATTAAATTGGTTTTTCCATTTTTATTATTTATTTATTATTTCTATTGGCGCTGCTTGGAAATTGTTGAGCTGGACATGTAGGAATATATATATATTTATTAAATATTCTATTAACTGTATTTTCAATAAATATATCTATTTCAAATGTATATAGTAGTATCATGATTAACCACATATCAGGCGCTGTCTTGTGGAAATATTCAATTACAAATTACATTCAATTCATACTTAAATTATTCTTTTTGAACTTATTTTTTATATATTCTTTTTGAACTTATTTTTTTATATAAATTTTAAATTTATTATTGTTCAAAATTATTAGAAATATTATCAATCATATTACGAGTATTACTAAGTTTTTTTGTTAATAAGTTGTCATATTTATTTAAATATTTTCATAAAAATATATTTTAATTTTAACTTTTATTAATTTTAATTTATTATATTTAAATATATATTTATTTATATATTTTTATATAATTTTAATTTTTTAAATTAATTTTAATATATATATTTTTTTATTTTATATTTATATTGCATATTTATTATATATTTAAAGCACTTGATTTATTTACCACATTTAATTATTATATTATATACCAATGTTTTCATTAATCTTATTTATTCATATATTTTTATTATAATACTTTAAACATAGTTTTCTATAATTTTAATTTAATTTCACATAGTTAAAAAATCAAAACTTTCTTTCATAAATATATTTCAAATAATGCTTAAATTTTTGGCATCACATTTCGAGCTGTTTAAAGCGAGTGAAACATTTACCAATTAGCTGGAAAATCTGTAGCGTTTGCTGGCTTTTTGTTTTAAGTAAATATCGTTTTAATAAAATTGCCAAGACAAACTTGCAACAGCAACAATAATAATAACAACAACAACAACAGAAGCTCAAAAACAACATTTTGTGAGAATCTTGAACCAAAACGTGGCTAAAACTAAAACTAAATGCAGACATAAATATTTTATGCTTAAAGTAAAAAACTTTTGCAATTTGACTGCTGTTGCAGTTGCAGCAGCCAAAAAGCTGGCTAAATCTCACACAAACACACACAAACACACACACACACACATACACACACTCGCACACACTGACAGTCGCTGTGGCTGGTTTTGGCCTTTTTTGTGCGTTTGGCCAAAATCTAAACATAAGTTAGCATTTAAGTTGGCGCAGGGCGCAAAAGCATAAAACACGCAGGAACAACACACACACATGGAAACCACAACGACTGTCTCTTTCTCTCTTTCTCTCTCTCTCTCTCTCTCTCTCTCTCTTTCACAGACACACACACACATATACTGGTGATCCACTTCCGCTGCGCTCAAGATAAGAAATTTACTTGGCTATTTGAATTCCGGAAGCCTTAGTTCTTCACTCTTACAACTAGACGGCGTAGAGGGCGGTGGGGGCGCGAGTGCGGGTGCAGGTGTGGGCGTGGTTGGTGCTATGAGTGGGGCGCAGGTATAGCTCACACTCTCCTCATCGTCGTCCTTGTCGTCCTCGTCGTCTCGTGCCTGGCAAATTTCAGCGCATTGCAAGTCAATTAAAACTTGTATTTTACTTGTTTGGGGTTTCTTTTCGTCTTCTTCTTGATTTTGTTGTAGTTGAATGAAAATAATATTTATAGCTGGGCGTTTGGGCTAAATATGAAAAGTTAGACTAATGAAGTGCTAAAGTGCATTTTAGATGAATAAAAATATATATAGATATAGTCTATATATACAAATTTTTCTTTAATTATGATTACATTTGTCTACAAATATTTAAAAAAAAAAATTCGTTTATAATTAAAAAATAAATAGTTTTAAGAACTTTACGTTCTTATACCCTGAATCTATTGAAAATATGATTCGAGGTAATAAATGCCAGAAAGAGCATTTATGTATACATTTGTTCTTGATCAGAATCTACAGTTGATAGATATAGCCCTGTTCGCCCAGCGTCTATGTATAAATGCATTGAGCTGGAAACCTATAATAGCTCTTTAGCTATTATTGCTATCTTTGAACTATTTCATTTAGATCCTTTAACACTCTTAGAGCAAGTCTTTTAGAATAGTCGTTAACAACACTTGCCACTCCTTGGAATCGCTTAAAGTTCACTCATTTGACCATCTCGTCGTATGTAGAAGTCGTGTAATCAACTAAGGTGTTCTATGTATATATACCTTATTAAAACCCACTTTTACCTACCTACCTTCTTCTTGGATTGATTACTGAAACTTATAAACTAAATAACTAAACTTAACTAAAATTTATGCATATATATAAGCTACAATGCCTATAAAGCCTGCTTGTCCCAGCCAGTCATGCTGGAGTCTGATTCAATTTGCAGTCATATTTCGAACTTGCTGCCTCTATGAAATCATTTATATTCGTCAATTCGCCTAACACTGGCCCGATTCCCCAACATTTTGGTCCAAAATGAAATTTCGCATAGAAAAAACAAAAAAGTTAGATTTAAGCTAGATTTACAGGACTCGCTGTAGAGCTGTGTAACGAGGACATGGCATTGAATAATTTATTGCCTGGCAACTAATTAAAATTGCATGAACACGTCTCGAATGAAATTTAATGAAAACATTTGATTTCACATTTTCCATAGATATATATATATATATATGTATGTATATATATATATATATATATATATATATATATCTATGTGTGTGCGTCATGTCCTGTAAGCTTTCATTTCATTAAGATGCCGGCGACATGATCTTTTAATTTCATTTATATAAATATTTACTTTCTATTTCCAATTGGCTGCCAACTGAATTGCTAACTACATTTTCCTTCAGCTTTTCCACACTGTAGCGAAAATTTATATTTTCACATTTTTCTTCTTCTTTTTCTTCTGCTGTTTTATTTTTAAATTAAATTCGTTACGTCGAGTGTTCGAGGACGACGACGAACTAAATGTAAATTGAATACTCGCTGGCACAGCTTCGTAGAGCTTAGTTTTGATTTACTTTTTATCAGATTCTTAATCCCAAATGAAAGGGCTTCAAACAGTTTGAAGTAGGTTTTAATATTTGACCTGATTGAGTTAATGGAATTTTAGCTAACGTCAAATAGAAAGAAAATATTCTAAAAATTCGTTATTTTGGCTACACAATCAAGAGTATTTAATTTAATTCTGGTAAGCTTATTTTCCAAAAAAAAAGGTTTCTAAGAAAAAAATGCAGTGAATAATTTAAAAATTACAAATAGAACAAGAATTAAATGATTAAAAAGAAAATTATTTTAAATATTAGCAAAATATGAATGGGAAAAATATACTTAATTATAATTTAAAAATATATAAAATAAAATATAAAATAAATGTTAAATGTTGAATTATAAGAATGCAGCATTGAAGCATTGCAATAAAAGCAAAATAAACACACAAAATAAAATATAGAAGTTTTCTAAAATAAAAAACAAATAAAACAAAAAATTTTTTTTTGAATGTATGCAATTATTATTTAATTAGAATTTTGAATAACTTTTTTTTAAATTGAAAATATTTTTAACTATTTTTTCTTGTATTTTTTTTTTTGTATTTATTAGAAAAAAATATTTAATTGTTCATTAATTATTAATATTTTATATATTTCTGTTAGTTAATTAAATTTTTATTGTTCTTTAGATATTTTTGTATGCTTTATTCTGCTTAGTTGCTCATCTTATATCGCCAGTTTTTAATTATATATGTATATATGTTTATTTATATATACATATACCTATTTACATATGAAAGTGTTTATATACAATGTATTTTATATTTATTTATATATATATATATATGTATATATATTCATATATTTATATATATTTCTATATGTTCCTGAGCACCCAAAAACTTGTAGAACTTCTCGCACGCTGTTCGCTTATTTTTTCGTCACTCTTCAAGTCTCTCTCTCTCTCCCTCTCTCTCTCTCTCTCTCTCTCTCTCTCTCATTCTCTTCAACTATCTCTCTCTCTCTCTTCATCTCTCTCTCTCTTCATCTCTGTCTCTCTCTCTCTCTATCTCTCTAGCTCTCTCTCTCTCTCTCTCTCTCTGACTCTCTCTTCGCTCTCAGCCAATCAATTTCAATAGCCGCAATTTGTTGAAGCATTGTCATAAATTGCACTAATGCCTATATAGAGGCGCCAGACGGAACCAATCTGCCTGCCTCTGTCTGTCCCCTACGTCGCTGTCTACCTCCCGTGCCGGGTCGAGCAGGGCCGAGCCCTAATACCACGCCCACTCCAACGACGCTCGCTGGTCACCTGTCAATTATTTTAACAAGACAAAACGCATAAATGGAGCTCATGCAGGCTCATGGAGCATGTCAGGCCATTGGAGGCTCTGGCTAGATTTGGCAGTAAATTTATACAATGTGTCAGCTATGTACATATATATATATACATATATATATAGATGTATATAGATATGTATATAGAGAGCTTCTGGAACGTGCAAATCCCCTTTGCGTTGAAATGGCTTAATGTCACTTTATTTCATGCGGTCTTGTCACGTCTGTCTGCGCTTTTTGTTTCGTATCTACTTTTTTTTGGCGCTCACTGTTGTTCTTTTTGACCTGCGAGTCCCGCCTTTGTGACACTGTCCATCAGTCAAATGTGTGTGTGCGTGTGTGTGTGTGTGTGTGTATCGATTTGTGTTCCGTCCAGCTCTTGGCATTAGTTTTTGCCAATCAGCAGCCCTCCCTCTACCCTCCTCCCTCCCTCGATCACGAAAATAGCTTGTCAATTATTTGGCAATTTCATTGGCCCCGTTGACAATGGGATTTGTTGCGTTTCATTTAATATTTGACCGGGTCGCATTTGTAACTTAAATCAACAGCTACCAGCGATATCTCTCCCTCTCTCTCTCTATATATATATACAGCATATAACAGCTGTTATAAATAAAGATTTTCACTGGGGCTCATTTAATTTATTCAAAAAATAGTCATTTCCGTGGGCTTTGCCACCAATTTCAATTAAATTGCCGACTTATGTTCAAAACGTTTACAAATCGAGATTTTGCAGCCAGCGTACGTCCCTCCCTCCGTCCGTCCCTCCGTCCGTCTGTCCGTCTGTCCGTCGTATCGCTCGCTTTGCCATCGAGCAGAGCTCAATTTAAATGCCGTCACGGGGATCAACATCAACTGCCTATCAATGGCAGCCAGCGTGCCATGAAAATTGAAAATTAGCAGCAGCAGCAGCAGCCGGAACTGAAGAGGCGCCAAGTAGAGTAAAGGGTAAGGGTTCGCTAATTGGAGCGACCCCTGCATAGTCCTAACTCACCCACTCCTACTATATATGTTTCATTGTCATGTCGAGGGCTTTTAGAGCGCGCCAATGTTTCCAGCCAGAGCTAATTTCTAGTGTTCTTTTTTTTGCTTGTGTAGAGACATTTGATTTATTGAGATGTCGTTTAGGTTTTGCGTCAATTTGGTAGAGGTTTTAATGTGTTTAGTGAGTGACTTGGCTGAAGAACTGGCATAAGTGATGTGATGTACTAAGAGTAGATGGGCAAGAGTCTGAAGCCATCTGACGAACAGAGTTTGGCAGTTGGAGAGTACAGAAACTTCACTAAAGAACTTGGCACAAAATGACAACAATAAACTTGAAATTTATAAATATATATATATATATTGATATAGATATATATTGAAAGCAATTCAGACAACTTGCACAACAAATCACAACGCCTTTCTGCCTAATCGAGCTGGGCAAACAAACCAATCTTTGCCCAAATACAAACACACACACACACTCACACACACTCACATACACAGACTCCGACACAGACTCATACACTGTCCAACAATGAAGTAATTGAAAAAATAACTTCCAAATGCAGCTGCTGCTGCTGCTGTCTACTCTATAACTTCAGCTAGCCACGCCCCTACTTTGAGCGGGCTAGAAGCAAACTGGCTAGAAATGTTTAAAAATACATATCGAGAGTATGTTGCATATATATATATATTACAGCTGCGCGTATAGCTCAAAAGCGCTAGGCAAACTGTCCAGCAACAACAACAACAAAAACAACAACAACAAGAGCAATAAGAAATCGCATCGTTGGTCACTTTTGCTCGTTGAGAAATTGACATTTAAACATGAAATTCCAGCCAAATATTCGTGCCAACAACAATGTGGCTCCGGCCACTTTTTCGTGATACCATAAGCAAACCCCTGCCGTAGAGACCATGACCATGCCCATGCCCATGCCCATGGCCAGCGACTGCAATCCCAGCACGACTGCAATCTCAGCATTGCAAGCATTTTGACCAAAAAAAACAAAAAAAAAAGAGGAGGAAAAAACTTTATATGGCTGCAGTTGGGCAACAAGAAATTGAAAATAGTCCCACTCCTGCCCCTGCCCCTGTCCCTGCCCCAGCCCCAGCCACTGCCTGCCTCGCCCATCGTAAGCACACATATCTATTCTAGGTATTCCCCATATGACTGTCTATCTAAACTGTCTATATGTGTGTTTCTGTGTGTGTGTGTGTGCCTCCATGTCTATGTGCACTTATCGATTGCTCATACGTCGCGTTGTCCCAAAGTGTCGAAAGGCAGCAAAAGCGAGAAAAAAAAACAGCAGCAGCAAACAGAAAAATAGAATGGAATAGCAATGAAAATGTGCACAAAAGTTGAATCAAATACCAAATACTAAAGGCAGAAATCACACATTCTTATACACAGAGAGAGAGAGAGAGAGAGAGAGAGAGAGAGAGAGAGAGCGGGAGAGAAAAACCCATTAACACTAATCGCTTCCCCACAGACACATAAACAATTTATCTGCCACACACGTGTGTGTGTGTAACTTGCCCGCAAGATCGAAGTCAAAAGTTTTTCGTCGGCGGCAACAGACTTGCATTTTCTTTATTTTCCTGCTTTTTTTATACTTTTTTTTTTTTTTTGAATATTTTTGCTTACGCTGGCGGAAATTTATCACGTTAACCTTTGGGAAATGCTCATATAATTTATCTTGAGGCAAGTAAATTTTCAAAAGCGCGCGCCTGGAATAAGTACAAATGAAGAAGCAGAAGCTGTAGACGAGAAGCCGTGTTGCTTTCGGCTTCGCATTTCCACCAGCTCAGCTGTAGTGCGTGCTAAAAGTTTTCCGACTCGCCCACAAAAATACTCTGGGGTGCTAGCAAACCGCTCGCGAGCGTCTCTCTGTGTGTGTGCGAGTGTGTGTTAGCTGAAAAATGGCTCAGCATTTAAAAACATTCCATGTGTGTGTGTGTGTGTGTGGGTGTGTGTGTGTGTGTGTGGGGGGGTGTGTGTGTGTGCACTTACAACCGCCTGTACAGTTTTGTTGGGCTTTAAAAAAAATTAGGTTAATTTGAAGTGGATGCGATTGATGAGCTACCATCCAAAAACACTTGGCAAATAATTAATAAAATTGTTAGAACGCTTTCAGACTTCAGATTTCAAATTGTAAATGGCTCAGGTGGGCGGCTAGTCACGTATGGCAATCGTATAAATTATTTAAGCCAAGCATTTAAACAGCATTTCAATTTAAATTTAGAGGAAAATTTTGTAATATTTTTTTTTGGCTCAACTTTTATTACTATAAAGGAATTTATAAGCTGTATCATAGCAAAACTGAATAATAAAATGTATAAAAAATATTTGAAAATATATGAGCTCATATTTTATAAGTTAAAACTAGCAGCTTGCACTTACATTTTCAGCTATCTGTTTCAGTTTCGATTTTAGAGATGCCTGAAATAAGTTGTGAGCCACTGTAATTAATCATCAAACCAACGAGTTCCACAAAAGAGCGCACAGAAATTATTAAACAAGGCTCCTAGCTCTGATATAAGTAGAGTTGAAATTGAAAAGAGATAGCAGAACTTGAGCTGAGCGCAGTGCTATTGCACAGGCAACGTATACTCACACACACACACACACACACATACATATATCTGCTGTGAGCGCAAGAGTTTAAAGCAGATGAGCAAACAAGCAGAGAATAGAATCCACAGCTGAGCGCACAGTGGATCGTAACTTGCAATGCTAATTGAGCGGGATCACATGCATGCATGCATGCATACATTTGCACAGTGTGCAGCAATCAATAATATTGTGAGCAAAAGCGTAGCATATAATTGGAATTTTAAGGTCGCTGTTATTACCATAGTTAAGGATATAATATATATTTACGTATATATACAATATTTCTCTTTTTTTTAAAACATAGAATTTCTTGGACCTTATCTCTTCTTGCTGCTGTTCAGATTCCTTGCATTGTGGCAGCCTCGAGTTTCTTAGTTTCTATGCCGCTAAGCTCTAGTATTATTGTTGCCATTTTTACTTTTTTTTCTCCAGAATTTTCTTGGAAATGCCCACCACATTGTCGTCGCTTCATTAAGAAAGTTTTTCTTTATAGTTTTCGTTGCATAAATGCTGAAAACTTAATTTCTGCTAAGTGAACTTGTTAAGTTTTTGCCTCGTTTTTTGCTTTTTTTTCCCCTTTTTTTTTGTCATTTGCCGCCGCTTTTATTATGACTGCAAAGTCAAGGAGGAGGAGGGCTGAGGGTTAGGTGTAGGTGATGGGGTTTGTCCTGCGGCTGCCTTTGACACTTTGGTGACCACACTTTTGTTGTTGCTGTAAGTATATCTTGGCGCTGCTTTAAGCGCATTAAATGCGACTACAACAAAACAAGAAAAAAACAAGTAAGAAAGCTCTAGTCGGTGGTACCCGACTACGAGATCCCCTGAACCCTGCGATGAGCCGATATTCCAAACATTCTGTGCTTATTAACAAGAAGCAACACATGTACACACACACACACACATACTCACGCACGCATAAGCGAGCGTTCTGCTGACTGCGCAGTTTACGCAGCGACTGCGCTCGGGCTGCAGTAAGAGCAGTATTATGGAAAGTTAATTGTTGAATAAGTTCCTTTGTAGATGGACTTGCTTAATCAAACTTTCAGAGCGTGATTATGTCATTCATATATGTGTATGTGCCGAAGCACAAGTCTCTAGCACTTGAAATACGTTTTTTGCAAATTTGGGGCGAAAGGGGCGTGGCATCCAAAATTTAACAAAAATCAAAATTGTATAAAATACACATGGAACCAAATACAAAATAAGGAGTCTCTAGCTATAAAGATGTAGGAGATATAATTTAATTACTGTATTTCGATTTCGTTTTTAATCGATAACATTAAAACGATAAAAGTTATCGAATTTTTGAAACAAACTCGATCTGCGCGTGCTATACACGGACCTACATAAAAAATTTCAAGTCTCTAGCTCTTATAGATTCTGAGATCGACGCGTTCAAACATACGGACAGACGGACAGACGGACAGACGGACAGACGGACGGACGGACGGACGGACAGACGGACAGGGCTAAATCAACTCAGCTCGTCGCCCTGATCAAGAATATATATACTTTATGGGGTCTGCCACGCCTCCTTCTGCCTGTTACATACATTTTAACAAAACCATTATACCCTGTTTTCCCATTTTCAATGGGTTCAGGGTATAATGAAAAAAACGACGACATCTGAGTAAATGGAACTTAAAATGGCGACACTAAAACCGTTACATATAATTGTGCTGCACTGTGCTACAAAGTCGCGAGAGACAATTAAATGTGTACTCAGCAGATTATGTCAGTCCATAATAACAGCGCATATGCAAACTATAAGGCAGAGACTAACTATTAAAAGAAGCTGCTTGAATAGCTCATAAATCAGTCAAGAAAATAGAGAGCATAAAGCAAAGCAAAACTGGAGCTATCCATTGGGGCCATGGGGCGATCCTACACAGTTGCAGTTAAACGTTGCGAATCAACAAAATGCTCTAAACAAAGCAGTAAAAAACAAACATTTTTGTAATTGGCATTGTCAAAGTATAAGTAATCGGGAGTGCTCGACTAGAAAATACCAGAACTGATATTTCAATCATTCTAAGCTAATTCTGTACGTACATAACCAACAATAGATAAACATTTCAAATTTCAAGTCTCTAGCTTTTCTGGTTTATACGATCGTTGCGTTCAGACGGACGGACGGACAGGCGGACGGACGGACAGATGGACATGGCTATATCACCTAAGCTCGTCGCCCTCATCCTTAGGATATATCAACTCGATGGGCTCTGCCACACGCCTTTCTCCACATTTGCATTCCTTTCCATCAAGCTATTATACCCAGCATGTGCATTTTCAATGGGTATACAAATACATTTACGAACGAACTACACTGAGACACTGCCCAGCAGATGCGAGAAAATGCTGTGAAATAGCATGAAAAGCTATACCATGTTAACTAGTGTCGAAAAATTGCTGACTTGGAATGCCTTCACACATGGACATGGCGGACATGGCGGACATGGAAAGCGGCATCAAATTTCAATTAAATCAGACACAGATCAACACTTCATAAGCAGACGACGAGCAGCAGAGCCCAAAAATTCAACAGTCAGTCGTATGGCAAAGGCAGCCAAAGCAGACGGGCAGACGGGTTGGCAAATGCACCTGTTCCAGGCTGATGGCAAGGCAAGGCAGCTAGCAAGCGCTGCACATTTAGTCAAGTTAAATGAACCGCATCTATTGACTATCTCGCCATGGCAATGTCGATGTCGATGTCGATGTCGATGGCGATGGCGATGGCTATGGCAAATTTTGCTTTTGAAGGCAACATAAATTTTTCAAACGATTGACTCAGCAAAATGACCATGAATGTGTGACATCAGCAATGCCAGTCGCCAGCCGCCAGCCGCCGGCCTCTACCCTCCCCACTCTCCCATCATCATCATCATCATCATCATCATCATCATGATGATGATAATTACGAGGCTGGCAGGCAGCTTGGCTGCAGCAAATATCCAAAGGTAAACACGTGCATTGCCTGCTTCCGTTATCAGTCAGCTTGTTTGCCAGGCCAGTCCGGGCTACTCCGGGCTGAGCAGAACAACTCAGATAGACCACGCCCACATTGGCCGCCTTGTGCTACGATTTGTGTGCTTATTGACGCTTTGAAGTCGCTTGAATTTGTACAATTTTGTCGCCTCAGCTGAGTGGTCGCCAGCCAACAGTTTCCACGTTTCCACAATTCCCTCTCCCTCTCCCTCTCCCTCTCCCTCTCCCTCTCCCTCTCCCTCTCCCTCTCCCTCTCCCTCTCCCTCTCCCTCTCCCTCTCCCTCTCCCTCTCCCTCTCCCTCTCCCTCTCCCTCTCCCTCTCCCTCTCCCTCTCCCTCTCCCTCTCCCTCTCCCTCTCCCTCTCCCTCTCCCTCTCCCTCTCCCTCTCCCTCTCCCTCTCCCTCTCCCTCTCCCTCTCCCTCTCCCTCTCCCTCTCCCTCTCCCTCTCCCTCTCCCTCTCCCTCTCCCTCTCCCTCTCCCTCTCCCTCTCCCTCTCCCTCTCCCTCTCCCTCTCCCTCTCCCTCTCCCTCTCCCTCTCCCTCTCCCTCTCCCTCTCCCTCTCCCTCTCCCTCTCCCTCTCCCTCTCCCTCTCCCTCTCCCTCTCCCTCTCCCTCTCCCTCTGTCCACTCCCCTCAAGGTTCAAACGCTGTGTGCTCGAGTGTTGAAAATTAACTTTGAAAGATTTCCGCAGTTTCGAATTGCTTGACATTGCCATTGACGTTCATTGGGGGCTGCTGATAGGCAACGCATCGGCGTTCCATTGATATGGTCAGCTAGTTCTATGCATCATGCATGCGAGTAGCAGACCGTGTTTGTGCTAATACTTAGCTGCGGCTCCTGACAAGAACAAAAGCTGAAGAAGAGAAACAAGTAAAAGTGCTCTAGTCGGGACTGCTCGACTACGAGATACCCTGAACCCTGCGAAGAGCCAATCTTCCCAACATTCTATGTTTATTTTACATATACACATACATCGCGCAACACACACATGCTTAAATTTTTATGATAAACGTAACAATACAAAACGCTGCCAAACATATTTGTAAAGTTATTCCATCTTCCTTTGCAACGCTGTTTGAGCATGCGCATTGATAGCGGCAAGTTATGCACATGACAAGTACTTGACTCCCATCCATATATTGATTATAGAGTGGATCACAGTTGCCATTTTTGCCAGTCATACACAAGACATTTCCCAGAGGTCCTAAAATACAGTTATGTATTCAATCAAATAAATTATGTTAAATGTGAATCAAATGCGTAGTTGCCAGTTATTTTGTATCCGGGTTGCAGGCAGTTCTCCAACTCAGGATCTGGTTTCTCGCCGGCTTCCAATGGTTTTATTAACGCAGCATCATCTGCACCGGCAAGGCTGTCCTCTAATGCCTTAGTTACGTTTCGTATTAGCTTGCACCTTCTTAGGTTGCATCCGCCACATATATTATTTTGGCCATTCACATCTGTAAGATTTGATTTTTAGTCATTATTGTGCTTTATATCTTCTATATGGAAACGTACATGGAACTAAATAAAGAAATGTACACGAAAAATAAATAAACAATACAATTTTTAATGTTTCCATTTCCGATTTAACTAGTCTAAATAATGAAAGAATTAAGAATGAATAAAAAATCAACGATTCCTATTTCATTTCAAAAAATATTTTGAAACAGGTTGCTTTAGTTGTCTTTAATTTCCTCAAATGAGAATTGATCATTGTTACTCCCATTTGGATTCGGTTTCGGAACCCAGTAGGTATTGACAGGAACAAACTGTTCATTGTGTATTTTCGGGAACTAAACCAAAGTAAATTGTTGAGGTTTATCTGCACGCTTAACTGAATGAATTTGGTCCTCTTACGGGGGCCACTGCATTTAGCGCACTTGATTGTAGTATTAGTTTGGCAGTCTATTGCTTGGTTTCCCGCGCAGAATGGGCAGATTGGGCATTAACGGCCCAATGACTTGATCCATGTCCAAGCATATGACAATTGTAACTTTGTGTAATTTTTTACACTCATTCACAAAGTGAAATGAGTATATTGGTTTTGTGCAATGTCCGTCACGCTGTCCGTCCGTCTGTCCGTCTGTCCGTCCGTCCGTCTGTCCGTCTGTCCGTATGAACGCAAACCATTTGCACAATTTTGAAGCTAAAGAGTTGAAATTTTGAATATATACTCGTGTATACCCTCGAATTATAAAGTGTCAAGATTTTCCCGATACGCCCACTAGGGGCGTGGCAAATCGGAAAATGCATTTTCCGATATCTCAGAAACACTACTTCTAGAAGTGCTAGAGAGTTGCAATTTGGAATATATACTCGTGTTGACAACTCAAGATGAAAAAGCTATGGCGGATGTATCTACGCCCATTGGGGGCGTGGCAAATCGGGTAAAACTGTACCTTCTACAGTTTTAAAGCTAGAAAGCCCAAATTTGGCACGTAGGTTACTGTTACGATCTTTTGAAGATCGATTAAAAAATTATATAGCCACGCCTACTAGGGGCGTGGCAAATCGGATCTGACTATATAATGATTTTTTAAATTCTGCTATATTTTGAGCACTATTGATGCTAGAGACTTGAAACTTGGTATATATACTCGGGTTGCCAACCCAAGTTAGAAAAGATATGGCGGATATATCTACGCCCATAGGGGGCGTGGTAAACCGCAAAAGTTTATAGCTCCTACAGTTTTAGAGCTAGAAGCTTCAAAATTGATAGTTGAGTTACTAGTGAGCTCCTCTATCGTTGACCCAAAAATAATTTCTACGACCCTTATGGGGCATGCCCGGCTAAATAATACCCTGTAATTTTTGCATTTTTTGAGTGTAAGCATCCAAATTTCACACTTACTTTACCCTTTACTACTTCTAAAAACTGGCCAAAAATTATATGTCTACGCCCACTGGGGGCGTGGCAAATTGGAAAAAACTGTACGATTTTCCGATTCTCAGTGAGAAAATCAAAATTTTATGACGATATTACTGCTGATCTCCTCTATTGAGTTCCAAAAAATTATATGTGTACAAACGAATTGTGGGCGTGGCAATGGGCGTGATCTGTGCGGGTGTGAATGAGTATCCCGCAGTCGGTAGCGCCCGACTGCAACGTTCTTACTTGTTTGGTATTACGCTTTTGGAATTCCCAGTTGGCTCTCCCCAAATGAATTATTGAATCGTTTTTTCATAAGTCGCTTGTTTTCCTTGTAAAGTAAACAACATAAATAATTATGTTACTGTTACTGGCTCTTTTCCTAATTACTAGTTTTACGTTGGTGCATTGCAGTCCCATATCAATGACAGCATCTGTTTCAATATCAAGGCTTTTGTAAAGCTTCTCTTTTTTGTCGGCATGACTGAAGAACTCAAATTTTCCCAGCAGATAGCGACAGGCTTCATTATGGTCTTTTATTTAATAAATTAATTAATTATCTATTAAGGAAGTGGTTGAAACAATCTGCATTTCGTAGACTATTGGGACGGGCGGATAGACATGGACAGTGAAGAAAGCATTGTCAAAGGATATTACAAGGCAAAGTAATGGATGCGTGTATTCACAAAGTTAAATGAGTATATTGGTTTTGTGCAATGTCCGTCATGCTGTCCGTCCGTCTGTCCGTCCGTCCGTCTATCCGTATGAACACAAACCATGAAATTTGGAATATATACTCGTGTAGTGTCTCGAATTACAAAGAAAGCTCTTCTCGGGAATACCCGTCTAGGGTATACACCGAACACAGCCCGATCTACTAAGCATAATTAGCTGTCATTTATACACATTTCTTTTAAAAACTTATAATGAGTCATCGCTTAGGCATATAAAATTCAATGCTTAAATTTTTATGATAAACTTAACAATACAAAACGCTGCCAAACATATTTGTAAAGTTATTCCATCTTCCTTTGCAACGCTGTTTGAGCATACGCATAGATAGCGGCAACTTCGGCATATGAAAATTTTTTGCATTAAGTCAAAATCTAGACTATGGAGTGCATCACAGTTGCCATTTTTGCCAGTCATACACAAGACCTTTCTCAGACGTCCTAAAATACAGTTATGTATTCAATCAAATAAATTATGTTAAATGTGAATAAAATGCGTAGTTGCCAGTTATTTTGTATCCGGGTTGCAGGCAGTTCTCCAACTCAGGATCTGGTTTCTCGCCGGCTTCCAATGGTTTTATTAACGCAGCATCATCTGCACCGGCAAAGCTGTCCTCTAATGCCTTAGTTACGTTTCGTATTAGCTTGCACCTTCTTAGGTTGCATCCGCCACATTTATTTTTTTGGCCATTCACATCTGTAAGATTTGATTTTTAGTCATTATTGTGCTTTATGTCTTCTATATGGAAACGTACATGGAACTAAATAAAGAAATGTACACGAAAAATAAATAAACAATAAAATTTTTAATGTTTCCATTTCCGATTTAACTAGTCTAAATAATGAAAGAATTAAGAATGAATAAAAAAACAACGATTCCTATTCCTTCTCAAAATATTTTGATACAGGCTGCTTAGATCTGTAAAGACTTGAGTGAGAGTTAAAGTTGAATCTGTCAGCATTTGGTGCTTTATATCGTCACAGGAGTTGAGCACACAGCACCTAGAAGACAGTCTATTTATTATACCCTAAGTCCATTGAAACTGGGAGATCAGGAAATAAGAAGGCGTGGCAGATCAATTTAGCCATGTCCGTCTGTTCGTCCGTCCATCCGTCGGTCGGTCCGTCCGTCCGTCCGTATGAATGGGCTGGATACTGGAAATTTTTGTTATATAATTTATATAAGTGCCTACATAGAGCGCGCAGATCGAGTTTGTTTCAAAAAATCGATAACTATTCCCGCTTTAATATTATCGATTAAAACGTTATGGAAATTCGGTCACAAAGTTATATCTCGTACATCTTTAGAGCTAGAGTTTTTAAATATTGTTTTTAGTGTCATGTGTATTTTATACAATTTTGATTTTTGTTATATTTTGGATACCGACATTTGGGAAACTGAAGTTTTCTTAAATGGGTTATTGCTGAGGCATTCCATATTTCAGCTATGTGTATTATCATTAGTAAGATTCTTATATTGATATCTTGTTTTTAACTGCGATTTATAAATGATAATTGTATACGAGCTGTCTTCTTAGTTATGTCTACGGTGTTACTTATGTTAAATGTTGTACAGAATAGGCCCGAGGAAAGATCCCTGAGGGACTCCGGCGCAAATGGGTTTTTTTATTACAGACAGTTTCGTTTAAATATACAGAAAATTTCTTATATGGATCAGATAAATTGGAAAGCTACAGGTCCTCAGTTTGTGGATTAGACCATCGTTCCATACCTTGTCAAAAGCAGCTTCAACATCCAACATTACCAAGCCAGCAGATTGTTTTTCAGCGAACTTTGCTTTGAAGAAGGTTGTCAATTTCTCCAGAGGAAATATACAGCTATAGGGCTGTCTGAAATCATACTGTATTGGTGGGGCCAGCGAACATTTCAATGTATTATGCAAACAGGCGATCAAACGGTTCAAGAAGGTTGAGGAGAGATTTGATTCTCACCAAACAGTCTTGCTAAGCGACCAGATACTGTCGCCACCATCCTCAAGACCCGCTGGACCGAGTCTTGACCTAAAATTGTATTAAATATCCCGTGTTAGGTGCATCCAGTAACTCATTCTTTTAAAAAACTGATAACGAGTCATCACTTAAGCATTTAAATTTCAATGCTTAGATTTTTTATAATAAACGCAACAATGTAAAACGCTGCCAAACATTTTACTATAGTAATTCCATCTTTCTTTGCAACAGTGCCTGAGCATTTGCACAAAAACTTGCATGCAAAACACGCGGTGGATTTTAAGTCGTCTCTCCCTTTGTTTAAAATTACGTGACAGTTGCCATCGTTGGCAGTTAAACATATGAAGCCTACCAGAGGTTCTAAAATACAGTAATGTATTCAAGCAAATAAATATAATTTTTTAAATGCGAATCAAATGCGTTGTTACCAGGTATTTTGTATCCGCTTGGCAAGCAGCTCGCCAGCTCAGCTTCTGGTGTCTCACCGGCTTCCAATGGCTTTAATACCTGCGAAGCTACAAACTTACTTACGCTAACTTTCTCTTGGCACCTGCGTAGCTTGCATCCGCCACATTTATTTTTTTGGCCATTCACATCTGTAAGATTTGATTTTTAGTCATTATTGTGCTTTATGTCTTCTATATGGAAACGTACATGGAACTAAATAAAGAAATGTACACGAAAAATAAATAAACAATACAATTTTTAATGTTTCCATTTCCGATTTAACTAGTCTAAATAATGAAAGAATTAAGAATGAATAAAAAATCAACGATTCCTATTTCATTTCAAAAAATATTTTTAAATAGGCTGCTTAGATCTGTAAAGACTTGAGTGAGAGTTAAAGTTGAATCTGTCAGCATTTGGTGCTTTATATCGTCACAGGAGTAGAGCATACAGCACCTAGAAGACAGTCTATTTATTATACCCTGAGCACATATATTTATTATACCCTGAGCCTATTGAAACTGGGAAATCAGGGAAGAATGTTATTGTGAAAATGTAGAAGAAGGCGTGGCAGACCCCATAAAGTATATATATTGTTGATCAACGCGATAAGAGCTGAGTTGATTTAGCCATGTCCGTCCGTCCGTCCGTCTGTCTGAGTGTCCGTACGTATGACGGAAAGAGCAATAAACAGACAGACAGGGATAAAACGATTCAGCTCGTCGCCCTGATCAAGAATATATATACTTTATGGGGTCTGTCACGCCTTTTTCTGCCTGTTACATATATTTAAACAAAACCATTATACGCTGATTTCCCATTTCCGAAGGGTTCATGGTATAAACATTTATTCAACAATCAAGGTGACGAGCTGAGTTGATATAGCCATGTCCGTCTGTCCGTCTGTCCGTCTGTATGAACGCGTCGATCTCTGAATATATAAGAGCAGAGGAGCTGTCAATTTGCAATAAATATCAGGCGATTTATGCGGAAGGTTAAAGACAAAAATATTTAAATAATAAAAATTAAAAAGAACAACAGCAGTGACACTTCCCTAAGGCTATCAAATTCTTTCAGGCAACTAATAAAACGTGCGCTAAATATTTATGAATTTTCATTTTACGACACCTTGGAAGCCAGAAAATAACGAAAAACCAAAAAAAAACAAGTAAGAGTGCTCTAGTCGAGACGGCTCGACTACGAGATACCCTGAACCCTGCGAAGAGTCAATCTTCCCAACATTATATGCTTATTTTACATATACAAATATTGCGAGCAACGCACACACATACACACATGCATACGCACGCACGCATAGGCACGCGCTCTGCTGACTGCGCAGTCAGCGCGGCGACTGCGCTCGGGCTGCAATATGCCTATTGTATGGGAAATTAAATGTTTAATAACTTTTTTTGTGGATGGACTTCCTTAATCAAACTTTCACAGCGTAATTATGTCATTTATATGTATCTGATTGCCAAAACACAAGTCTCTAGTATTTGAAATACGAATTTTGCAAATTTGGGGCGAAGGGGGCGTGGCATCCAAAATCCAAAAATTACAAAATCTTCGCATTAATTACACGGATCTACACAGTAAATTTGGAGTCTCTAGCTCTTACGGTATGCTTAGCCGAAGAAAAGTTATCGATTTTTATCGATAATAAGGAAACGGGATGAGTTATCGAAAATCTAAAAAAAACTCGTACTGCGTAGGCTATAGACGAGTATTCTCTGAAAATTTCATATATCTAGCTTTTGTGGTTTACGAGATCGCTGCGTTCATACGGACGGACGGACGGACGGACGGACGGACGGACGGACGGACAGACGGACAGGGCTATTTCAACTCAGCTCATCGAGCTGATCAAGAATATATATACTTTATGGGGTCTGCGATGTCTCCTTCTGCCTGTTACATACAGTTCACAAAAACATTATACCCTGATTTCCCATTTTCAATGGGTTCAGGGTATAAAAACCAAAACACACAAAACAAGTAAGAGTGCTCTAGTCGAGACGGCTCGACTACGAGATACCCTGAACCCTGCGAAGATCTAATTTTCCCAACATGATATGCTTATTTTACATATACATATATTGCGAGAAACGCACACACACACATGCATACGCACGCACGCATAAGCACGCGCTCTGCTGACTGCGCAGTTGACGCATTTCCTATTGTATAGGAAATTAAATGTTTAATAACTTTTTTTGTGGATGGACTTTCGTAATCAAACTTTCACAGCGTAATTATGTCATTCATATGTGTGTATTTGCCAAAGCACTAGTCTCTAGTATTTGAAATACGAACTTTGCAAATTTTTGGCGGAGGGGGCATGGCATCCAAAATCCAAAAATTACATAATGTCCGCATTCATTACACGGATCTACACAGTGAATTTGGAGTCTCTAGCTCTTACGGTATGCTTAACCGAAGAAAAGTTATCGATTTTTATCGATAATAAGGAAACGGGATGAGTTATCGAAAATTTATAGAGTATTCTCTGAATATTTCAGATAAGTAGCTTTTGTGGTTTACGAGATCGCTGCGTTCATACGGACGGACGGACGGACGGACGGACAGGGCTATTTCAACTCAGCTCATCGAGCTGATCAAGAATATATATACTTTATGGGGTCTGCGATGTCTCCTTCTGCCTGTTACATACATTTTCACAAAAACATTATACCCTGATTTCCCATTTTCAATGGGTTCAGGGTATAATAAAATGCGAAAAATTGTCGTTGCGACTGGACGTTGGTCAGTGGCTTTCACATACATAATTTAAACCGAAAACAACAACGGCGCCAAACAAAAATGAGCAGCATACAGAAATTAACATAAAACAGAAAAGAAACAAAAAGCAAAACGAGAATTATAAAAAGAAACAAATGTCGAAAAAAATCACGTTTTGCAATTACACCAAAGCAGGAGCGAGCGAGACATGAGCTGCAGTCGTTGAGCGAAGAGTATGTATGAAAGCGAGTAAGTGTGCATGAGTGCGAGTGCGATGTCAATACTGTACTTGACAATGAAGAGGTTTTTTTGTGGAAGCTGAAGTTTTGAGTGGAGTAAGAGCCCGAGAGAGGGAGAGAGAGAGAGAGAGAGAGAGAGAGAGAGAGCTAAAGAGAGCCAGTTAGGTTGCTTAACAGTGTGTGAGCTGAACGTATTAATATTTCTTATACCCTACACTGAACCCATTCAAAATCGGAAATCAGGGTATTATAATTTTGTAAAAAAGTATATAACAGGCAGAAGAAGACGTGACAGAGCCCACGTAAAGTATATATATTCTGGATCAGACCGACAAGCTGAGTTGATAAAGCCATGTCCGTCTGTATGAACGCAGCGGTCTCGTAAGCCACAAAAGCTAAAAACTTGCCATTTTATATATATATACTCGTGCAGTGAGTTTATCATTCTTTTTTCGATTACTTTTCTTATCGATAAAAATTCACAGTTTGAGTTCATTTGTAGGGTATCTCCTAGTCGAGGAGTCTCGACTGTAGCAATTCCACTCGTTATTGCAGAACAGGGCATATTAGCTGTCAAATATTTAGTTGAATTTTCAGTAAAATCTAAGCTAAGATAGAAGATGGGAAAACAGTGTTGTAAAACGCCCCACTGACGCCCGGACTTCACTATGGCTTTATATTGAACAAAAGTGCATCAAATTGTAAAGTTTTAATGCCTTGGCTCAGCTTTAATCTACACGCTGCACAACGAATTCAAGCAGAACTTTTTGAAAATTTCGCCTACATTTCGTAAGCCCAAAACAGGAATTACGGCTGCGTACGCCAGACCCAACTAAGTCGCAAAAAACAAGTCACGTTTTTTTAAGCGTTTGCAAAATAAACAAAAACTAAAGAAAGAACGACGCCTTGCAAAGGACTCGAGTCTGCTGTTCTTCCCGTTCCCGTTCCTGTTCTTGTTCTTCTTTTTGTTCTGATGCCATAATTGTATTGCATAATTTTAGCACGCTCCAATGTAAAGTGCACGCCATAAATACGCCCGGAAATAAGCGGCAATATATATTGCATATACATATATATATATATATATATAGAGATATCTGCCTACTGGAGTTGCACACACTACTTTTCTCATTACAAATTGGATTTTGCAGTCACATTTCGCTTATTGCGTTAAAAAATCTATGTAAATTTCTTTATATGCCCATGAGGAAGAGGCTCTAACACAGCCTGCTCTGTCTCATGCACTGCATCCAGTGTTGCCAACTGTTCAGGGCTTCGACTTGTAAAAAAAAGGCCAGAAATAGCTAAACATAAATTTAAAATAAATAAAAAAATAATAAAAAAAAATTTAAGATTTTACGGGCATTTTGTTGTTGTTTAACTTGATATCAATCGGCTTAAAACATATCGAATAAAATTTGTTGAGCTTTTTTTTTAGCAATCCACTTAAGTCCAAAATTCAATCAAAAATGTTATTCATTCCATTTCATTGTGATAATCATGACATATTTTTTTCTTATTCTCTTTTTTTGATATTTGCAAAACAAATAAGCCTTCCAATGATTCAATATAGCTATAATGCCCGCCAATCGTTGTAGAACAAACGCCAGAGCTGACGGGAAAATAGCTAAATTTGGCAACACTGTCTGCATCTCCTCTCTGCCTCTCTCTCTCTCTCTCTCTCTCTCCTTCTCTCTGAGTTTGGCCCCATTTTCATAGCATACTTTTGTGCGCCTTTCGTGTTGCAGCTGCACGTAGCGCAGCAGCGGCATTTTGTTTGCATCTTATTATTATTATTGCCACAGAGCTGCAGATACAAATGCACACACACACGCACAGGCACACACACCAACACACACACACAAAAAACAGCGTCTGCCGACTGCCAAGTTATTGCGAAAATATAATTCACTGCATTTTTTTTTTTCTTTTGCGCCATTTTCTATCTGCCTCTCCCTCTCTCTCTCGCTCTGTCTGTTTGTTGCAAATTAGCTGTGTGGCAATGTGATAATAAAATTTTTGTGTGCTTTTTTTTTTTTTTGTTTTCTTTTTTTTTTTTTGCGCAAAAGAAGTTTATTGTCTGCAATTGCGCAGATTATATAATCATGCTTGATAAGCTCTTGTGCCAGTAGCGCACTTTGCGTCCGAACAGGTTAAGGTTTCCGGCTTAAATGGAATGCGAAATCTCAAACCAAAGAGAAACTAAAGATAGACAAGAAATGAAGAAGAAGTCATGAAGAGCTAACACAAAACTAACAAATATAACTAAAGAAAACTAATCTCTTCTATGTGATTTGAGATGATATAGAATATATTGTTATTCAAGATATTCTCAACGTATAATATATATATACAACTCCCCCCTTGAAAAGCCCGTCAAAAAATCTTACTATATTATATTTTCAACTTTAATATTTGTCTTAGATATGTTTTATTTGCTTGTTTTTCCGGCTCGTTTATCATTTTGCACCTTCCATGCTGAGAAAAGCTCGAGAAAAGCACTTTTCGCACCCAGAACTAATGCAATTAGCAAAGCGTTTTCATATGTTTCCCCAGCTTGACAACAATTACAAAGCAAAACAAATGCGAATTGTAGTTTTCAATAAATTAAAACCAGCTCTGACTTTTCCTCGGACCAGGGCAAACTTTTGTTAACGGCCGGAAAATTTGCTGACAAAATTGCAATTTTTTACTGCATTGAAAGAAAAAAAGTTAAGAAGAAAAACTGCTGAATATTTAGTAATAATAATAATATGTGAGAATTTCAATTTCACGATTTGAGTGACTATTTAATATGTATGTATATAATATTTAAAAAAAATAGTCGCGAAAAGAAGAATAGAGAAACTACCAAAAGAAAGGAAGAAAAGAAAGGCGATGATAGAGTAATTATGATAAATTAGTTTTGAAATACAATTATAATATTATATTCAATTCAGTCCCACTGTGCGAGAAGAACAATGCGCATCAGCCACGATCCATGCGACAGTTCGTGAACAACTGAGCGAGCGCCTATGCAAATCAATTACTCTACTTAAAGAGCAACCTAAAAGGCACTCAACAAGAATACTTCCCACGCTCTTACTATCCACATTACTCACACGATGCAAAGCATACATAACACGTTAGTGTGTGTGTTTGTGTGCAATTATGGATCCTCTCAGCAACTATTACTCAGTTCAGCTTCCACTGAGCTTGGATCCGTCAGCAAGAATAATTCCCATGCTCTTACTATCCACATTACTCACACGATGCAATACACACATACCAAGCCATTGTGTGTGTGTATGTATGTTTGTGTGCAAGTGTGGATCCTCTCAGCAACTATTACTCAGTTCAGCTTCCACTGAGCTTGCATCCGTCAGCAAGAATAATTCCCACGCTCTTACTATCCACATTACTCACACTATGCAATGCACACATACCAAGCCATTGTGTGTGTATGTTTGTGTGCAAGTGTGGATCCTCTCAGCGCTTCCGATTGTTTCATCATCAGTGTTGACATTATTTTAAGAGGAGAAAAAGCTGTTGTTAGCTGGAAATGGAAGGAAAAAAGCTGGAAAAGTGCTTAGAGTATTTTCATAAGCATTTTTACGTACATATTTTTTATTTATGTTGCTTTCTTGGAATCCCCAAATACACACAATATTGACATTATTTTTTTTAGCTTGTGGCTCCCAAAACCTCAAATCATGGTTAAATTATACCTTATACAACATCAAATTTTAACAGCGATGGCAGTTTTGGCAGAAATTTTCATACAAAACAACATAAAAAAATATTTAGAAAATTTAAGCAATAAAAAAGATTTTTCGAATTTATGAAGTTAGAATTCCCGTTTCTCCCAGTTTTTGAAATTTTCTCGCAAGCCAAATCTGACTTGAAACAATGCGAAAATGGCAACACTGCTCATCATGTACACACACACACACACACACAGCCAACTGTATCTTATGTATAGAACATAAAAATTAATTACCCAACACTGGTTCTTATAATTCTAGGCTGTCCATCCGTGGCGAGGCGAGGCAAGACACAGTCCGAGACAGGCGACTGGCTAATTGTGGACTTGTGCGAGTCGTTTCATTGATTTATGGCTGCTAATTTCTACGCACGACGTTAAAAGTATTAAATAATAAACTCTAACGCGACGTCCTGCCACGAAAAAGGCATCATGATCCTGCCGGCACTCTGTCTATGCGAACACACCCAACGCCCCCCTTCGGACTGCCTGCTGCGCAGTGCAATGCCGTCAACGATGTCGCCCTGGAATATGAGCTTCACGCCTCTTTCTCTCTCCCTCTCTCGCAATACTCTGCCTCTCCCGTTCGTCTTCTGGCTTTACAAGTGTTTTGTTCTATTTTATGGGCAACTGGCGCTGCGTGTGGCTCCCACAGCCACAGCACGCCCAGCTCGTTGGCATCTAATGAAATTAAAGGCGTAATGTAATACAGCTGGCAAAGTTTTCGCAGCGGTTATTTTCCGTGGATGATGGAAGGGTAGGGTAAAGTGCCCCTGTCCTCTCCTATGTGGGGTAATATGAGCTTTAATCATCAGTAATTATTTTATTTATTTATTTTATCTTGGTTAGAGTTGACTTTAAAGAGATATTCCGCTTTCGCTCTGCCATTCGTGCACATCATCAATTGACGCTCATTACAATGCAGAAACTAACGGACTCAGCAGGTGTAGGGTATAGTTGCTTACGGACGCAGAATACATAAAAGCATGCATAAACACATACTTAAACACACTGAGTCACCTTTTCTACATATTAAGAGAGTGAGAGCATGCAATGTGATTGGTTAAAGCGGGAGGGGTAAATGCTGATCCCGATGTTTTAGTTGTCAGTGTGTGAGTAGTGCAGATAGTGTGAATTCCCCTTGATAGTGGGATTTTACTTAGAATCCACAAATGGGCAGGCTTAGCAGGTAGCAGCTGGGATCGCACAAAATTCCGAGCTTTGAGTGGGAAGACCGGGATTTTTGCCCACTCTCTTGTGCCATTGTATGAGTGCGCGGTCGAGCTAAGGGCTACGATTTAGTCTCTGCTCGTCTGCTCCGCTGATCGGCTGTTTTTGAGTTTTGCATAACTAAAACTGTTTATTAGCCAAAGCAATTAAATATAAAAATATAAATTTAATCTAAAATGTGTAAAATGTTTTAAGCAGCAGTATTTAAATTATATTTTCTTTGCAGAAAATTAATGTTGATGTTGCTGTTGTTGCGAGCGATGTCTATATGTGTGAGTGAGAGTAAAGATCCACACTCAACAGAACAATAGGATCCTCAAAGAGCATTGAGTGAAATGCTGTTGTGGAAACTAAACAGAAACTGAGATGACAGCACAACCGACAAGTGTAAGTTAGGCCAAAGTATATTATTTACAATAATATTTGCAATGTATTTTTCAGATGATGAATGTACAACCCCAGTTGGATCCAGTTGACCTGAATGACTATGGTTAATCACACTGTTAAAAGACACCATAGGTTATGCAAAGACCAGTTCCGTTACTTTTAATGTTAACTAACAGGGCTCTTGTGACGTCACATTCTCGGATTGTGCTCTGTTATCTCAACTGAAGTTTGGCGGGCACTTAAACTGATATCCGGCAAGTGGTCCAAAGCAACCAAAATTAACTATTTAGTACCAAATTCCAATAATAGGCACCATAAAAATGGTCAATGCTTTATTTTATTCCCTTAAAATAAACAAATTTTGAAGATAATGGCAAGAGCTGTGAGCCCTTTCGGCAGCTGCAATGATATGCCCAAAATAGTTAATATGTCAGAATTAATGGTCGATAGACAGAGCTGACTGGGGTTTTCGCCATGAGTAATGCTTATTTATGTCAATCTATCCAAATATTCAAATATAATACACGTGGAAGGCACATCAATGAAGCTGGGGTTCACACCTGCTGCAATGTCAAAAACATCCGAAAGAATGCAATAAAACGTGTGTATTAGTTACAAAATCGAAGACGGAGTATGATTCTTGGTATAAAGCCTCAAGAAAGACATAATCTGCCTAAAACAGCTCCACAAATCTTGACAGAAGCTAAAAATGCTGCACGTCATCTTTAGCCCTCAGATCCTCAATATAATGATAAAAAGGGGTAGATATAATGATGAGGATGGATGGGAAATGAATAATACTTATTAATACTATTCACTTTTGCAAATGAAAGTCTTGGAATATAAAGCTAAAGCTACTCAACACGAAAGTAAACTCGGTCAAAGGATTACCTGAGCGATCACTGCATATAAAACGACTTAGAACAAAAATAATTAGTAAAACCAATATATTGTCCGATTTGGGAATCTATATAGAACTAGTAACTATCGGCATTTAACGTTTTTGTTTTGTCTACTGGCTTTGAGAGAGATAACAGTGCCAAAATCGCTTAATTTTCATACAAAGATCAGCGCCCGTACGCCAATTTCCGATAAAGTGACGTCACACTGTTAACTTAACAGACCGCTTTGCATAACCTACTATAACTCAATCGTGGGTTAATCAGATTTATATTTTTAGCAGCATGGTGGGTTTTAACAGTACTCATTTCTGCTGGTTTAACAGTACTCATTTATTGAATAAATGTTGCTTAACATCATTTATTATGTTAGTAATGTTGTTTAACAGCACTAATGTTATGTGTTAATTAACAGTGAACTTACGTTCCACAGTGTTAACCAATTTTAATGCTGTTAAATAACATCGTTCTGTTATCCATTTCTTTTTATTTACTTTTAAATATTTACTGGTTACTTTCTCTTAACATAATATATTTTCTCTCTCTTCTCTGTTACTTTACATAGTTTGCTCAAATGTTTCAAAATAACCTCAGTAGGCTACGAATCATATGACGTTTCGAAAATCTATTGACAGACAGGCGCACAGGGCCTTTGCTTCAAACTTCGACAATAGGTCATCGACAAAACAGGTTTGAATATAGCAAAATTTTGTAGGTAATCTATTTATTGGACTAAATAAGCAAACGATCAACAGCCATTTAACCGCAGGAAACTGACGATACTCATGGCATCCTTAAGCGATTCAAGCACCGATTCGGAGAGCTTCCTGCAAGCCGTCGTAGCAGCGGCAGCAGCAACAGCGGCCCAGATAGCTCAGTTGACGAGCAACATGGCGGCGGAGCAGGGCAATTCACAAACCGTTAGCCCTGACCGTGAGCTTACTGCGCCGGCTGTTAATGGAGTCGAAGGGCCAGTGGTTGCGCGTGTGCCGCCGGAGAACGTCAACTGCGAGCCCGGCTGCACAATGAAGCTGCGGTCTCGCAACTACACAGAGATTATGGGACGGCGGCCCATCCATACGCCCAAGTCCAAGGCCATACACAAGACACCGAAGTCGCTGAAAGCAAGGCGATCTGTCAAGACACCAAAGTCAACACGAAAGTGCAAGAATTGCCTCAAAGTGTAGGACAGTGTAATTTAGTTTAACCAAATATTGTAATGCTTAAGTGATATATCCTTATAGAGGACATCGTTGCGGCATGCCCAAGAGGGCTTCACCGCCGAGCGCCCGAAAGAAGAGGCAAAACTTGGGCTTGAGCGCGCGTCGCGTGAGCGCGCGACGTCCGCTCTATACGCGCAGGAGTCCCCGACTGGCTGCAAAGAGAAAAGCGTGAGTTTGTATAGGGTATAAAGGAAGGACTTTTATTAACTTTAGTATACCTATTTACCTCCAGTGAAGATCAGAGTGGCGAAGGTGCATCGCCTTCGAAACGCAGGCGTTGCGAGAGGAAGGAGCCAGAGGTAGACGCTACGAAGCAAATAGATAAGCCCTCCATATCAGCTGGCAATCAGCTGAAGATCCCAAATGGAGTTTGTGCAGAGCAATCGCCGAGCTCTTCATCCGCATCACCACCTGCATCTACACCTGAACTGACACCGACAGAGCCCGAAGCGAAAACTGTGGCCCAGGTCAAGCATGAGCCAGTCGGACAATATGCAGTTCGCATGACTGAAGCAGCGACTAGTCCAAACGTGCCGACGGACTTGAGCCAAACGCTGATGATTAGTGAAGTTGACGATATGGAAAATCCCAACGAGAGCACACTGAAGCCGAAGCCGAAGCCGAAGCCTAAGAAGGCACAGCATGTGGACCTGTATAATCTACAATCTGAGGATAGCAGCGACGGGGAGGAAGACGACGAGGACGTGGATAATGATAACGAATCGGATGATCTGGAATCGTCGTCCGATACACCCAATGTTGAGGAAGTGGTGCAGCTGAGACGGCGCCAACGAACACAACAGAACAAGCCGAAAGCTACCCACAAGGGTGGATGTGATATGATGTGACGGATTTTAATATATATATATATATGTATTGTAAAGGTCGGGTTTATATTTAAAATTTGTTTCGGTAAGCTAATTAAATAAAATTAATATTGGCGATACTAAAGCCAATTAATATATGTTACCTATATGAATGTCAGATGTCATGTAGTATAAGTCCAAGACTCTAATACTATATAGGTAAGAGAGAACTGCAAATAGAGCTAATGTTATAAGCCGCATCCACGATTGAGTTATAGTACGATTGAGTTAACAGTGAGCCGCAGCATTCACGCACACAAACATTCACATGCATATTCATTTGAGCAAGATTTGATTTGCATATGTATGCAATGAGAGAAAAGATTTCACAACGAGAGCGCAACTGGGATCGCAATTCACACTTGAGCTGAATGCTGCTGCTATTGTGGAAACTAAATTGAGCGTTGCTTTAATTAATAGCCAATGTCCGAGCATCACATACACACATACCTTTGCATAGTAATCCGCGCAGTGCAAAAGTTCTCATTGCTCTGTAGCTAAAGTAAAAGGAAACAGCATTAAGTGGCAAATCTGCAGTGAGTAAAAGAGAAAGCAATATCGCCAACAGAGTCCACAGCTAGGAGCGCTGAGTGCACTGAGTGCAGTGCACGTGTCGTTGTGTCGTAGAAGTGCACTGTTAAAAGACACCATAGGTTATACTATAACTCAATCGTGGTAGACGTGGAATTTGAATTGAGCGCATTTCTAACTACTGAGCTCTTGCTCATTTACATATATAGCTATGCGCGCCTGTGTGAGTGAGCAAAAAGTGCTCTCCATACTGCTTACAGTCCACACATGCACAAACGCGTATGTGCTGCCAATTTAGCTATTTTCCCGTCACTTTTGGCGTTTTACAAGTGAATTCTTAGCGCTGCTAAGAAGATAAATAATTTAATTTTTATAGAATTTTCTATGCATCAATATTTATGTAATTTGAAGATTGATTGACCCTGCTGCTGCAACTTGCTAAACAGCTGCTGCTGCTCTTAACCTAATTCAATGTCCGATTCCTGTTTACTATTCACCTCTTTACATTGCTTGAAAAATTCATATTTTGACTGAGTTTTGCCTCAAGAAATGATTGAATATAGTCGAAAGTCGCAGCTGCGATGACAAAAACTTTTTTTGACTGAAAAAAGAGAAGCGAAAAACTTGAGTTTGCAAAATTTTTCTTTTTAGTGACGCACGTAAAACTGTAAAATCACCCACACTCGCCGGCAATGACAAACTATGTGTCGGGCACCTTAAGGTGCGACCTCTCTTATGCCCTCTCTTTGCCCACCTCCTCTCTCTTCCTTCTCTTCTCTTCTCTTCAACATTGTTGTTGCCGTTGCCCACGCCCACGTAAGTTTTTAGAGGCTTAATTAAATGCATAAACTTCTAAGCATAAACACAGTTGCCCTCGTTCTCTTACTCTCTCTCTCTCTCTCTCTCTCTCTCTCTCGCTCTCGCTCTCTCTTCTGTTGCGCTGTCCGTTAGCTCGTTTCGCCTATATCGAAGCTCCATGGGGCACCTTTTTTGAGTTTTACGTATAAATTTGAAGCGTTTTACATTGTTTACGTACTATGTCATAGTTACATGTGTGTGTGCGTGTGTGTGTGTTGTTGTTGTTGTTGTTGCTAGCTTTTTGGTAAAGTTCTTAGCTAAAGTGTTGCAATTATATTGATTGAATTTTGCGGTGCTGCCTTTTGGCAACAACAAAATGCTTTGCGACACACATACACACACACAGATATACACACACACGAAGACTCTTATACGCCCACGCGTTGTCGGCGTCAATTGCGCACAGCAGGCGGGCGTGGCACTTGCTGTGTTAAGCAACAAGCTTTAAGCACTTAACACCTTTGCCACAAACGCATTTACCACCTGGCATTAACGTTTCTTTATGGCAACCGGCGACTTTTTGGTTAATTAGTGATGGCAAAAAGTATAAAAATATACTATAAATAAGTGGAAATAATTTAAATTCAGCTTAAATATATGTATATGAGATATTATAAAAGTAAAATTTAGCTCATAGCAAAAGTAAGTTGATTAAAAATGAAGCTGAATTTCATGAGTTATAATAACATTAATCAAAGACGCAGCTAAAAATCTTTTTAATTTTAATTTTAATTTTTTTTTATGTATTTATAACCTTTATATGAAATTTAAGAAAATTACAAAAAACAAGATGTATTTAATGAGAAAAAGTCTGGTTTAGTTGAAGAGATTATCCGCTTAAAATAATCCTATTTGACTCTTTCCAAGTGTAGATGGACAAAAGAAGGAACAAGAACTAGATATGGAGCATTATTGTTAACAATCGATGATTAACAATAGTACAATCGATAGTTGGCAATGGCGATGGTATCGCGAAGAACAATCGATAGAACGATCGTTAGATAAGAAAGAGATTCAGTTTGTAATGAGAGAAGAGGAGCAGTAGGGAATTTAAATAGATTATTCTGAATAAAGAAATTAAATAAAACTTGGGGTCTTTCAAACAAGTAAATACTTTTTAGCTTGTTTTAAAGAGTTTTTTGAGTTGCTTAGAGTCCTTAGAGATTTTTTTAGAGTCCATAGTCTATAAGTAAGTTGAGATTATATCCAGTCTTGAGTCTTTTAGAGTGTTTAAGAGCATAGTCTCTATAAGCAAATTGAGATCATTTCCAGTCAACTCATTATTAAGATTATAGAAAAGTTTTACTTTCGGTTAGGAATTTCCATATAACTTAAAACTTAAATTAAAAAACTAGCTTTCTTATTTATAGTTTTTCAACTAGTTGAAAAGTTTTAGTTAAGGTTTATTGATTGTTAATTTATTTTAAATATTATAAATATATACTTTTTGTATATTTGAATTTTTTTTTTTATTAGGAAAGTTCTAAGACACATTTTTCATATGTTAATTTATTGAAAATATTTATTTTTATATTTTTTAACTTTTATTTATTTTTTATTAGGAAAGTTCTAAGAAAAGTTTTTCATATATTAATTTATTAATTTAATATTATATTTTCTTTTAAACTTTTACTACTTAAAACATTTTTTGCTATATATAGAAAAATTAATAATCGGACATCATTAGTGCTAACTTTAGTCTGTCTTTCTAGAGATATGTGACAATAAATAGTCAAAGACTCAAATAAATTATATATAAATTTCAGTGGCTATTTTTATTGTTTGACCATTTTGTTGCAGTTATTTTTTACAGTTTTTTTTTTTAAATTTATTTTTCTCATTGTTTTTATTTTTCGTTAGTTGAAATCTATTTGAAATGCAACTTTGTGCGTCAAGGCATAAATCTTTGGCACAAATGGCAAAACAGCAGCCAAAGAGAGAGAGAGAGAGAAAGATACTAAGAGAGAGAGAGAGAGAGCGAGTGTGTGCTGGGAGGCAGCAAAGCGTAGCTGCGAAACGGCAGCAGCATATGTTGTGCTTTTCTATATATTGTCGCAACATCAGTCAGGATTAGTTGTAGAACTTTACCATTGCTAGAGACTAGACCCGTTTTCTAGTCCTACCCAACTCCTGCTGCTGCTCCTGCTCCTGCTCCTCCTCCATTGCTTGCAAGTCATTCTCATCTTGTTTGCCATGCTGTAACCGTCTCGCTGCGTGCTCCTAACATGGCAGCAGTTGCCCCAACGTTTGTTGCCTCGTCTCCTTACACTACTCCTGCCAGCCAGCTGGCTCTCTGCAGTAGCTTCTGCTGCTTCATACCTCTGCTGACTGTTGTTAGCCTTGTCCTTGTTGTCTTGTCAGTTGAAGTTTTGTTGTTGTTCTTACTTGGTTTTCTGTTTGTGTGCCTTGCCCACCCTCCCGCCTTCGTTGTATGAAAAGTTGCTGGCATTTTCTTTGCCCTCATTGCTGTTGTTGTTGTCTTTTCTTTTGTTGCAGCACTTCACGTATAGATGCTTAAGGCAATGGAAATTAGTTGCATATAAATTCTACAAAGAAATTCTTAGACACATTTTTATAAGACAAACGTGTCGCGATTTTAGTTCAACTATTTAAGCTCTCAAGTGTGAAGTGTGAATTAGATTTGTTTTTTTTTTTTCAGTGGAGCAAGTCTGGTAAGTGTAGGGTAAGTAGATAAGCAGCAAATGCCATACGTAGAGCTGACTGACTGATGTATAAAGCATTTTTCACCTAGATCGCTCACAAAGGAAGGACCTTCTGCCTGAAAAATTAAAAAAAAAAAAATTTTAAACTGAAAGTCTAAAAACTAGTTAAAATTAACTAAATTTCTCTTTAGTTTTTCCTAAGGTTCTTTATACTGCAAGAAAATTACCATTTAAATAAAATTTTTTTTGTCATGAAAAACTATATTTTTTTATAGTAATTTAATATATTTATTAGTTGTTTTAATATTTTTTTATAGTAATTTAATATATTTATTAGTTATTTTACTATTTTTTTTTTCATAGTAATTTATTATATTTCTTAGTTATTTTAATATTATTTTTTTTTATAGTAATTTAATATATTTCTTAGTTTTTTTAATATTATTTTTTTTATAGTAATTTAATATATTTATTATAATTTTTTTTATATTTAATATTTTTTTATATTTCTAAAATATTTTCAATTATTTTACTATAAAAAAAACCTTATTTTTTTTTACCATATTCTATTGCATCAAACAGAAAGTCCTTTAGGACTTTCTTGCATATTTTATTTAACAAATTTTAATTAATTTTGCGCATGCAGCAAAACGTTTTGCTAAGCATTTTTTTTCCTGTCTTTCTGTGCATTCAACAAATTTTGTTTGTTTATATGTTTCATTTATATAATTTCGCTTGATTTTTAGTTAGTTGAGAATGTTTTGCGGATATTTATTTATGAAACGCTGACAGCCACAAACGTTCGACTAATTAAGTTTTTTAATTAGGCGTAAAACGTGATTTGGCTCGTTAAGCAAATTACTTATATTTATGCAAATATATATATATATATATATATATATATATATATATATATATATATATATATATATATTGAAATGTATATAGATATATGTGGGGAATAGTGTCTGTTTTATTGGCTCAATATAAAGTATTTAATTTCAATTGTATTTAACAAATAAAAACAAGTCTTTATTGGCGCTCATTAGTGAGGTTTGATTAATGAGCAATGAGCAATGAGCAATAGGCAATGGGCAATGAGCAATTCATAATGAGCAATGGGCAGTTGATTAATCGATCTCAGTGTCATCTCTTGTTGCAAATAATGAGTAAACCAAAACGTTGGCTTAGATGTTTATGATATAGAATTTGAATTTGAATAGTTCGTAGCTTCAAAAAGGAGATTTTAGCACAAAGTGTTTGAATTGAGCTTAGTTTTGTACTTTGCTTAGGGATCACAAGATATATACTGAACAATTGACCGTTCTCTGTTCAACATACATATAAATCATCTGTTGAACTTTTGCTAAGATTTGAAGAAGATCACTAGGCTGAGGCTGAGGCTCAGACTAAGAATGACTCTCAGGCTGAGGCGCAGGCTGAGGCTGACGCTGAGTCAAAGAAAGAGCTAGAGTGAAGCCATAGCAGAGCCAAAGAAGAGGCTGGGACTGATTCTGACGCTGAGGCTAAGGCTCATTCTAAAGCTGACGCTCAGGCTGACGCTCAGGCTGACACTCAGCCTCAGCCAGAGGCTATGGCTAAGGCTGAAGCTGAGGCTGATGATCAGGCTGATGCTCATGCTGACGCTGAGGCTGAGGCTCAGGCGGAGACTGATGCTCAGGCTGAAGCTGATGCTCAGGCTGAAGCTGATGCTCAGGCTGAGGTTGATGCTCAGGCTGAGGCTGAGGCTGATGCTGAACGAGGCTGACGCTGAGGCTAAAGCATATTCTGATGCTCAGGCTGACGCTGACGCTGACGCTGACGCTGACGCTGACGCTCAGGCTGAGGCTGAGGCTGAGTCAAAGAAAGAGCTAGAGTTAAGCCTTAGCAGAGCCAAAGCAGAGGCTGACCCTGGGGCAGACGCTAAGACTGAAGCTGAGGCTCAGGCTGACGCTCATGCTGAACCAGAAGCAGATTCTGAGGCTCACGCTGAAGATCTGAGAGCCTCAAGTATAATAATATTGGAAGACAAAAAACAAACAACTCCATACCATATTTTAAGTAGAAGAATTCAATAGCTAACAATTCGTTTAATTTTGTTTAAAGTCAAAATTAAATATTTATTTAATAATAATATTATATATTCTTAATCTCTTAAATAAATAAATCTATACCCCTTTCTATCATATGAACATATTAATTTGAATAAATCCAAGTCACAATGATATTGTTTACTTTTCAATTAAGTTTAGATCCAATTATGGTTTTCTGTTTGCTTTTCTTTTTTTTTTAAATAAAATATGAATATAAAGAAATTTGAAATTTGAAACAAAGTTATTCAAGCGCAGAGTCCATTCATCGACCATCGAGCTGAAAACTTTGGCGCATCAGAAATGTAAATGAAACGCATCAAATGCCAGCTGACGACAGCTAATTTGTCAACGCAAACGAAATATTTATGAAGAAGTGAAACGAAATTTTGTATAAAACCAAATAAAATTGTTTTATTTAATTTAGAATTTCAACTGTCGCCTGACATTAACAATTCAACGCAGCGCCCAAAAAATGAAAGATATTTTGTAAATATATATATATATATATATTATA